>RJWM01041240.1:0-14984 GCA_004363535.1 Dasyprocta punctata
TGGAACATTCATTAATCATTTTCTCATTAAGTCTTTTCAATTCAGTCGAAGGGCAAGGGATAGGTTCTGAAATAAACACAAGCTTTTCTTTGGGTTCCTGGGTTTCTTCAACCATGAAAGCCTGCTTAATCATCTGTACATTATTTTCCCTGAAGTGTCTCTGAGAAATATGTTGGAATTCCAGTCTTTCTTTTGGTTCAGCCTTTTTCTGGACATTTGAAGAAATTGGAGAAAGGGATCCAACACTGTATTTTATTCTTTAAAAAGTGAAAAACAAACAAACAAAAAAAATTAACTGCTACCAAACCAAATTCTTTAGAAATTAGTAAAAATACCAAAGTATTTAAGAAATTTATTTAACAATATAAAATAACAGAAATCTTAAACATTTTGCAAATTTATACAGATGAAAACTCTAGTGTACTTATCATCCACATTCTTTCCCCTCCTGATCAATATCTTGAACTTGGCGTTTAAAACACATCAGGCAAAACAAGGAAATATGATATTATGAGATTTGGGTCTGCTCTTAATTTTTTTATTTTGCTGAAAAATTTGACAACACCTTACTCATTTTTCCCTAGTAATGTGGTAAATGAATATTTACTGTAAAGTCTAAGGTGGAAACATACATTTTAAAATTTAAGAATAAGGGCTGGGGATTTAGGTCAGTGGCACAAGTGCCTGCCTGGAAAGCACAAGGTCAAGAGTTCAATCCCCGGCACAAAAAAAAAAAGAAAAGAAAAGTAAAAATAAATTAATATCGAAGTGGGCTAGAAATTTAGTATCTTTATACCTCTAAATACGATTCAATTTCAATAAAATATCTGACTTGAAACCCTCGGGTTTATGGGGCATCTTGATATTTGTGGGGTACTAGCTTGTAATTAAATAATCCTAAATTATATACAAACACAAGAAAACTTTTTAGGTACTAGGAATGGAACCCAGGGGCTATGACTGAGCTATATGCCCAGTCCATTTTACTTTTTACTTTGATAGGGATGCACTAAGGTTCCCAAACTGACCTTGAACTTGCAATCTTTCCGTCAGTCTCCTAAGTAACTGGGATTACAGCCATACCCCACTATACCTAGTTTGCCAAATACAGTATACATATGATAGATTAACAGAGAGAGCCGGGCATGGTGGCGCATGCTTGTAATCTCAGCACTTGGGAGGCTGACGCAAGAGGATCGCTGTGAGTTCAAGGCCAGCCTGAACTACAGAGTGAGACCCTGTCTCAAAAAAGCAAGAAAAAAACAAAACAAAACACAAAACAGTGAGACATACAATTTACCTCACACTTCAACCAGAATGGTTAACTTTCTGTGTATGTTCGGTTTATACTCTCACTCAAGGTTTCTTTTGTACCCAGCCTGCATAAGGCCCTGGGTTCCAGCTCCAGCACAGGATTAGTGGGGAGAGGGTTCTTTTCAAGAAATAGGCAACTAAAAAATAAAACTCTAGTCCAATGTGGCACCCTCTTATTTAGGTCCAGAAAAGCTTAGAGGAGACTGGGCCCAGAGAGAAAACTGGCAAAGATAAAACAAGGAATAACAAGCAAATATAACTACTAATTCAGAATTTTGTTACAGTGAACTATTAGGGAACTGTAAGTTCTTACAGTAGCCCATGTCCTACTCTAGTTGAAAGCACATAAAAAAATCTAAGAAATTTTAGTTTTATGGGGCAAATCCAATCAGGCTCTGTTTTATCACTGTGCAGTTACTGCACAGTGCACAGCGGTAACTTGAGCAATGGACAGCAAACACAGTTAGGCATAAACATTTAGTAAAGGTGTAAGAGAACTAGGGCTCGCAAAACCCAAAATATTAACTGTATTAAAAAAAGTCTACTAATTTTTCTAACCATGTCAAGGAGACTAAAACTAATCTAAGTATCTTTAGTAGCAGAGAAGAAGTTATTGATTCTTAGCTGTATTTATATCCTCAAAATACATATCCTTTCTAGTAATTTAAGAGGATTTAAAGTTCTGTCGATAAATTACCTTTTCTTTTTAGGTGTATCTTTTTCATGTTCCACAAAATCAAAAACTAATTTAGACACGATATCATCAACAACTTGGTACTGGTTACTCTCTGCAAAGTTTCTGTGCTGCTCACTGAGAAGGTGCTAAAACAAAACAAAAGAAGCAAATACCATTAAAATTACATTTTTAATTCAACAGATCCTTTTTCACTCCCAGGATTCCTAGCATTTTCTTCCTTTTTTTTTTTAATTTGCCCTGGGCCCCCTTAACATTATCATGCCTCTAGTTTCCCAGTAACCATTAAAGCAACCCCCCCCCAAAACATCAAAAAAAAAAAAAAAAAAAAAAAAAAAAAAAACCCTCTACTAGACTTCAAAATATGTAAGAAGTAATTTACTTCTGAGAAAACAAAACTAGCTTTAAAGTCTTTCATTTTTCAGTGAAAAAAGTCAAATACTAATTTGTGGTTCCAATAAAAATGAAGGGCCATATCAGAAAATGAAACATGAAGAAAAACAACACTAACACTTACTATTTAAATGCTTGCAAATATGTAAGAAAAACACCTTTCATTCTACTACTTCATACATGTACCACTAAGTTAGGGCTTATAGAATACTCAATGAAATATTAAAATTAACACATAAGAATCCAAAACACAACACTAACCTACAAGGAAGGTTAAGGAAAAAAAAAAAAGCACACTAAATGGTGTGAACTTTTTAAAATAAAGACTTGCGAGGGAAAACATCTGAGAATGAGCAAACTATCTCAATTATGCAGCACTCGTAATAGACAACAGAGAAGTTGTTATCTATGTTAAAAGTGACCAAAAACAAAAGTAACCAAGTTCATAAATACTAGAGTTAAACTCAGAGGAACGAAGTCTTTCTGAATGACTGGAATCTTTAGATTAATTCTATCATTTCTCTGCCAATTGATCAAAAACTTGTACCAAGATGACAATGAAAACTTTGATAGTTTGATTTCACCTCCAAAGTCAAAATTCTCTACTAGTTACAAAATTAATGGAACCTGAAATGTACACATATAGTCCTTATTTGTAAAATTTTCTATACACAAATTATACAGTCTAATAATGTAAAAAACTGAGAAATGATTAAAATTTAAAAAGGAATACAAAATCTGTAAGATCACATTCAGTTCATATTTTGGGAAAAAACCATTAATTAATATAAGTAATCTTTAATTTTTGTGTAATTCCTATTTTTTTGCGGGGGAGACAGGGTCTCACTATGTAGTCCAGGCTGGTCTTAAGCTTACAGCAATCTTCCTGCTTCAGCCTTGTGAGTGCTGTGACTACAGGTGTGTGCTACCATGCCTGGCTCCTCTATTTCTATTTAGTTGTTCTTATTCAGGTCTTGATTTAAAAGTCAGTTTGTCAGCTGGGCCTTCCCTGACACTCATTCTAACTCATTAAGTAACTAATTATTTATTTTCTACTTACTTATATTTTGGGATTGAACCCAGGGCCTCAAACACCTGTGCACACATTCTACCACTGAGTTATCTCAACCGCTCACCTCTTTATTACTCTTGTACTTTATAGCTTTATACTTTGTTACTCACAATACTTGAAAATACATGTTATAGCTATCTTCTCTGCCAGACCATAAGATGTATAAGGGTAGGGAATGTCTGTTTTGTGTGATTTATCTCCAGTACTCAAAAATATTTGTAAAATGAATCTCTTGGCAAGGCAGAACCGAATCATTCTGAAACCTAAGATTTAAAAAAAAAGAAATACTTTCTTTATTCCTAAGGACTAAGAAACATGAACGAAAAACTATTAGACATGATCTTAAATTTCATTCCCAACACTTAATTCTCTGAAAATTTCTCTTTGTATCAACTAGAGGACTGCTTTTTCATTGTTTTTTTTAGCCCCAATATTTTTTGAGCATTAAGTCAGGATCAGGGAAAACATCCATTCTAGATTACTTCTGAGATATTTCAACTTCTTAAGTGCAATTTTATTATTATTATTTTATTTATTTGTTTATTTTTTTTGTGGCGCCAGGGATCGAACTTACAACCTTGCACCTGCCAGGGAGGTGCTTAAGCCACTGAGCCAAACTCCCAGCCCTAGTTTTTTTGAGACAGGGTCACGCTATGTAGCTCAGGCCGGCCTTGCGCTCACCTTATAGCCCAAGCTGGCCTCGAACTCACAACACTCCTCCTACCTCAGGTTCCTGAGTGCGCCACCATGCCCAGCTTTAAGTGCAATTTTAAAGCAACCATACTTTCTTCTTTATTATATAAAATGCAGAAGAAAACCACGTAAGAAATACTAGTGGATTTTAGGTCATTGAAAAAGTCTTAAGATTCTTAAGTATGAGGGTATGAAGATACTTTATGAACTAGATACTTTATTAGTTTTATTCTTTAACTTTCCATCTTCTACCAAAACCAAACAGAACATCAAAACAACCAAATCTATTTAAAAAAACATTTTTTTTTGAGATGGGAACGTTGCTGTTGTTCATGCTGGTTTAAAACTCTCACACTCAAGAGATCCTCCTGCCTTAGCCTCCTGAGTAGCTGGGACTACAGGTGTGTGCCACCAAACCTGGATTTTTATCTACTAGTTCATTCATTCATTTTATTTCTTTTTTTGAAAATAGGTCTTACTATGTAGTTAGGCTGGCCTCAAACTCAGTGATCCTCTTGCCTCAGCCTCCCAGATGCTGAGATTACAGGTGTGTACTCCTACCCTCACCTTATACTATTTTAAGTTAACAATTCAAATAACAGCTAACATTAATAAGCACTGACTATGCCCAAGGTCACATGGTCAGGAAGCCAGGATTTGAACCTGCCAGATCTAGATTCAAATCTCCTGCTCTTTTCATCAGTTTAAAACTGTAATGGTTCTCACCTTTAGAATTCTATCTTTAGTCCATATTCCCACCCATCTATTTTATTTCTCTATTACTTTGAAGAATTTCTACTTTCCTCAATTATTCTCTTCCTACTAATAAACAATGAGCAATTTTTAAATTGCTTATGTCCAAAATACCCTTGACTCGCCATTCACTTCCACAGCTGACCAATCCGCTGACAAATCCTGAGCCCCACCTCTAAAACACATTCACAACTGAGCCCCGGCTTAAGCATGACTGCCAGCACTGCGCAGTCCTGGCCAGCACTATGTCTTCTTGCGGCTCATCTATCAGTTTAGAGCTTTTCTTATTTCAATACCTGCGAGTCTTGCTATGTCAGTTCTGTGTTCAAATGTCATCGATCAATCAGGTATTCCTTTTCTAAATAAATAGCAACACCTCCATTCTTGTTTTACGTCTCTTCATAGTACTGTTCTAACATTCTCCACATATACTCTATATATACTCAACTTTTTATCTTTCTCCCTTGTTCCACAGAATGCAGTTTTTATAAGGGTACAAAACTGGTCTTTTGTTCAATGCTATTAGTTCAGCACAATAATTAGTGCATAATATGTGCTCAGTCAATACTGAACAATTAAAATTATTTTTTAGTATTTATTTTCTTCCTTTGTGTTCTTAAAATTTAAAATATTCTGGGCTGGAGATATAGCTCAGTGCAAGGTTTTGGGTTTAATTCTCAGCACTACAAAACAAAACAGAATAACCCAAAACCAAAAAATAAAAAGATACAATTGTCAAGTTATAAACCATGATCAGATGAAGTTACAATTTAAAAAGCAAACATATTTACAGTTTTAAAATCATCAATCCCTAAATATAAAATCACATTTACAGTTTCAAGATCTTCGTATTTCTGTAAGCAGCATTCACAATATCCTTTTTTTTTCTTCTCTTTCAACTGGAGTTGAATTGGGGTTCCACCACATTTATCGCCATCTGTCTGGATTCTGGTGACAGAAATACATGGTAAAAAAAATTAACTGGTAACCCTGAAGAATAATTTTAAAAATTTATTTTCCTAACCCATCATATGCAGAAGCTGCCATAATTTACAGAGACTTCTATCAGTAAATACTTTTAACCGAATTTCTTTTTAAGAAATTTAAAAGCAAACTAAGAATGTAAGGAATATTCTGGAGACGGCTTAAAGAAAAACAACATTTTCATTATCTGGAAACATTAAGCTCTCCCCAAATTAAAGTGTCTAAATATAACCTACTTAAAACAGATTCAGATGTCACACTTAACTTACGGGCATCAGAATTACACAGTGGGAAGGAAGCAGAATATTTATTAGAAACATACACACCACCACCACCACCACCAGCACAGCACCGAATGAACCATTTCAAATGTTGGTCTATAAGAAAATATTACTTGACCCCGGTGCCACAAAAAAAAAAAAGAAAGAAAATATTACTTGAGATGATAACATAAACAATATTGCTTCTAAAAGTAAAGAGTCAAACTAACCTTACTTTAACCTGCGTTTGCTTTTGGATGCTAGATGACTTATCTACATCAAATGGACTGCAGGGCTTCTGAACAGAATAGTTTATAAAAGGCATACTGGTCAGCTGAAGATAAAATGGCCTATAAAGTCTAAAAGAATAATAATAAAAAAAAACCATGAGTTTCTTTACGATGAAAGAAAGTCTGAAAGCCTTACATTTCAAAAATAATACGATTTATGTGAAATGTTGAAATAAATAGAAATTGGGTAGGGTTCAATGTACTGTGTCAAAGAACAATCTGTAGGCCTAAGTTTAACATTTAAAAAGTTTTTAAACTGCAGTAAAATACACAAAAATTTACTATTTTAACCATTTTAAGCTGCACGATTTCAGCACATTTTGCATTCACAATGTCACAGAACCATTATCATAACCATTATCCATCCCCAGGATGTTCACATCGCAAAAACTGAAACTCTTTGCGCATTAATGGAGCCAAAGCACCCTTTCTTCATCAGTTCACAAACTCTGTAAGAGTCCAAACTCCGCACAGTCTTCTTCCCAACCCCCTGGGAACTATCACTCTACTCACTCTTACGAATTCTAGTACCATACATGCCTCATGTAATAATGCAGCATTGTTCTACTTATTAGAATGGCCTGACTTCATCCATGTTGTAAGTGTATTCAGAATTTTATTTTTTAAGTTTTTTTTCCCCCTGGACAGTGGCCACCCTAATATATGAAAGAGCATTTCATGTGGTTTAGGTATGCATTTCTCTAATCATTGGTAATACAGGATCTTTTCATTTGTTAGCCACTTACACACCTTTGCAGACATGTCTACCCAGTGCTTTGCCCATTTTTAAATCAGGCTGCTGACTTTGTTTTTGTCCCCCACTGTCTCCTGTGTCTGGAAGGGTTAGTGCTCTGAGGAGCTCGGAGCTGCCTTGCTGTGGGGAGCTGGGGCCCGGTTAGAGGCCTGTGTCTGACGCTATGACCTGGGTGTGTGCCTTCTTGTCCCAGCCCCTCCTCTCTCTGATGCTCGGCTGCCGTGGGATGAACAGCTTTGCTCCTCCGCTAGACTGCTCTACCAGGTGTTTCCGCCTTGAACCCACTGGAAACTGTGAGCCGAGTAACCTGTCCTCCTTTAGTCACCAGTGCTGGGTGAGGTGTCCCAAAGGCAGGAAAGTGACCAATACAGCTGAGCTTTTCTTTTGATTTGTACAGAACAAGATATTCCAGATATTAACCTCTTGTGACTCTCTTCTCCCATTCCCAGGGTTACCCTCTCACTGGGTGCTGTCTTTTGCTGTATAGAAATGTGCAATTTTGATGTAAATTGCTCTGGGGAGTATTCATCAGTATCTTCACATTAATTCTAACACACGAACAGAGGACACCTTTCCATTTACTAGTATCTTCTCTAGACCTAATCTGCTATTTTATTTTTTCTTAACAGCAATGCATTTCATAAAAAGCTTTCAATACACCTCTGTCACCTCAATAAGTACCCAACAGAACTCACATAAATCTAAGTGGAAAGTTGAAAGAAAGTAATTTTCCTATTCCCAACTAATCTATGGCTTTCACTAAGATTATTCTGCAAATTTTCACCATCATACTAGATTTTTGGAAAGCCACCATGCTAGTCTAGATACTATGTTTAGACTTTGTATTTCCAAACAAGGCTTAGAAAACGTAGTAGTACTTTTTTGTAGTAGTTCTAAATCACACGGTACTGCATTTAGTCAGAGGATGATTATTTGAAATACTCAAAAATGAGTTGGTCTCATGATTGCTCTAAGCCAAATACTCTGAAGGTGTATTTACATTATACTGAAACTAAATTCAGTCTGTGAGCACAAATGAATCAATGCTACATGCACATTAGTATAAGGGAACCTAACAGAATTAATGGAGATAGCTTAATTATCTAAAACTTCTCTCATATAATACTGTAAACAACAGAGATTGGCTTTAGATACTTACTGGCTTGTATCTTCTACTTTTACAAAAGGTTTTTTGAGTCTTCCTGCTTCAGAAAATAGAAAACATGACATTAGGTGACTGTAAACTCAGGATTCTTTTTCTAAATAAAACCACTGTAGAAAAAAATATTCCCTCAAACCCCAAAACACGTTTCAAAGTTTTAAGCCTCAGATGAAATATTTGCCAATTATCACTCTATCTTTGCTCTATCTATATTTTTTTAAAATAAAAACAACCCTACAACATTTATTGCTGTCTAGTAATAACATAAGGGTAATCAACAATATGAACAAATACTCCCAGGACAAATCGCCTTGAACTGCTGCATTTTTCACATATTATCCTAGCTGCCACTGCCACCACCTCACTTCACTGCTAGCTTAAATCACTGATCATTTCCAGCTGGAGACACTTCATAATGGAGGGATCTATCTCCTCTCAGCATGATCCAACGCAGTGGTTTTCTTGTCTCTTTTTCAGAATGAATTTGTTCTGCATCATCTAATACAAGGTTCATGCACTCATCAAAATCAGCAATACAGCCTCTGTCTGTATGTTCACTTGCTCACAGACAGACACCTGAATCCAGGATCTATCCTGCAAGGGTGTGAAGATGAGGATGATGGGCTACACCATCACCGTCTACCCTTTCGGAGCCTGACCCCGCTACATCCTGGCAGAATCTCACAAAGACCACACCAACTACCACTTGCTCTGTCCATACTGAGGTTTTTAAAGTGAATGGAGCTCCAGGATTTATGAACAGAATTCAGGGGGAACACAAATTGAAACGAAAAACTTCACTTTTATTTTCACTAATCTGATATTTATAAATAGAAGCAACAAAGCACAGTAGTACTAGCAGTGTCAATAACTTTGACACCAGTGAAAACGGCAATTATTTTTCATATCACACAAGTTATACAAATATCTCAAAGCATTGTTTATGTTCATCACTTTAAAATTACAGTAGCAAGCTAGGTGTAGTGGTGGATGCTTGAAATCCCAGCACTCTGGGAAGCTGAGGTGGGAGGATCTTAAGTTGGAATCTGGCCTGAGCAACCTAAGACATGAGACCCTGCCTCAAAATTTAAAAAAATGAAAAAGGGCTGGGGATGTAGCTCAGCAAAAAGGCTCGGGATTCAATCCCTAGTGTGGGGGATGGGGTGAGGAGAAGAGGTATACAAGAGCCATTAGAATCAGTGCAGAACTTGTTTTTAGTGTACAATGAAAAGCAAGTAATCACTGTTTCATAATGATTACTTGGATAGATAAACTGCAACGGTATCAGTTTTGTTGATCATCTGTTGATTAAAAAAATGACCAAGAAACTCCCCAATAAATAAATCATTGACATGGTTTTAGAAATTGTTTATATATGACTTGTTTTCTAGAAGCAAAACCAAACATATTTTATGGCTATTCATATACTTACTTCTTGTTTTTTGTGTTCCAATACTAATACTTTTCCCCTTTAAAAAAAAGAAAACATAATAAAAACACAAAGTTCAAGTACAGTGGAAACTGTAATGGTAATTGTTCATTACTTTCGAGATTGAAAAAAATCTTGCTTTTACTTTTTTTCAAATCCATTTTATTCCCTTTTTTTTGGAACTGAAACTTGAACTCACAACCTTGTGCTTACCAGGTAGGCACTGTGCCACTGAGCTATATCACCTGCCCAAAATCCGGCTTTTAAAAATCAGCTCAACCATAAAAACAATGATCATTCAATAATTACAGATTTTATCCACTGGTGTAAAATTTAGTAATACAAGCTCAATTTTACAATAAATAAAACTACAAGTACCTTGCATTTTATATAACTATTTTAGCTTTCTTAGAAAGAAATCAACCAATTCGGCAAGGATACAGTTCATGAAATAATCTAAAAACCTTTGTGTTAATCTGAACAAAGATATTTGTGAAAAATTTGCTAGAGTCTGTCAGTTGAGACCAAAGTGAAATATATACTACAGGGGAATCAATATTACTGATTATATCCAAAAACTATGGAGGATATTCAGTGAGCAACTGCCTAAAGCCAGCATCTAAAACTCCCACACTAATCTCATCTTTGTCACTAGAAAAACAAAGAAAGGGTCCTGGTGGTCAAATACCAACAGGATCTGTGCTTTTTCTTCTTTTTTTCTACAGCTTTGCCCTAAGGCAAAGCTTAGGTCTCAGTTACAAAGTGTATTCTAAAGCATGGGCAGCTAAAACTGAGAAATCTCACTCAGAAAGAACTGGGAAAAGGGTTTTTGTGGTGCGAAGGGGAAATCTATGAAAGGAGCAAGCTGGAGATGGAGATCCCAAAGGCCATGTTTACACAAACCCACCCAAGTGCTGGGCTTAACTTCAAGATGCACACGCTAAGTAAGGACAGACCTTCAACGAGGGCTCTTGAAAATACAACTAAGATTCAAACCACTGTCCAAATCCCTCTCCCCTCCTCTCCTATCCTTGTCCCTGCCCCTGTTCCTTTCTCTCTCTCTCCAGGTTCTTGCTATATTATACATAGTTCAGGCTGGTCCTGAACTCACTATGTAGCCCAGGTTGGCCTCAAACTTACAGCAAACCTCCTGCCTCAGCCTCCTGAATGCTGGGATTACAGGCCTGCACCACTAAGCTCAGTCCTCCCTGCCCAAATCTTAACCTAGATGAGGTATACCCAAACTTACATACATCTCTCAAATCTGAGATGGATTTGAACTACTACACACAAAAATTAAGACAGAATTAAGTCTGTATAAAACTGGGATGCACGCCTACTAAAACTGGGGAAAAAACAGTATTCGCCATACTTTATATAGATCAAAAGCCTATACAATATAACATTTCCAATGTCCAATATGTATCCCAAACTTCTGACACAAAAAGAAATAAGAAAAATAATCAATTCTTGAGGTAAAACAGCGTTAGGTGCTACTCATAAGATGTTCCTGATATCAGAATTATCAGAGAAAGATTCTAAAAGTGAAAGCAAACACACTTGAACATAAACATAGAAGATTTCAGTAGAAAAACTATACTGCAGTTGTAGAAAGTGTCATTTTCTTATTCAAAGGTGTCATTCTCCCAAAGAAAATTAACAATATACGGCAAGCTATGTCTTCATTTCTTTGTACACACGGTCTATGAAATTTATTTTCCTTTGGCTCTCAGTCAGTTAAGGAATGAACAAAAAGCATACCACAAAAGTGTGCTCTGGAAAAGATGGAAACCAAGAGAAAGTTAAGAGATGAGGCAAATTTCAGAAGAAAAGTTCAAGGAAGGAAAGCACAAGAGTTGGGAGAATGAACGTAGTCATTATTAAACAGATTTGGCAAAGTGGTCAGGAGTTTCACCTTTTAAATCGAAAAGTCAATGAAAAATATAAAAGTAGAGATCTGAGTAGAGATGAGGACTACAAAACAAGAGATGAGCTGGGCGTGGTGGCGCACTCCTGTAATCCCAGCACTTGGGATACTGAGGTAGGACTGTTGCAAATTCGAGACCAGGTTGGGCTACAAAGTGAGCCCAAGGCCAGCCTGAACTGCATGGTGAGGCCCTGTCTCAAAAAGACAAAAAAAACCAAAAACCAAAAACCAAAAAACAAAAACCAAGACATGTGAGACCAACGGAGATTTTATTGTTTTTGTTTTAAAGGGTAGAGAAGGTTTGATTCTGTACTGACACTTCAAAGAAGAAAAATATACACAAAATTAAGAAACACGCGTAGATTCCAAAAACAGCCCTGGGATATTCTAAAAGGCAATAATACATTTTACTTGGTACGACAATTTTATGGATACATAAACAAAAAAAGCAAACAATTCTTTTTTAAAATCAGTTTGAAAATTAAAGACAACATACCACATCTCTTACAGAAGTACTTGATTTCTTGAGTGAGTACAGCTCTTTTTTCTTTTGTTCAATGTAGCATCTAATATCTTTATTTAAAAAAAGGGCTTAAGATTAGCAATTTTACTTGTGGAGTTCAACAAAGTAGAGTTGTAATAAATTTAGGTGAAGAAGTTACTATTACAGATATCCCTTATCACTAAAATTTTCACTATCAGAATCAGAAACCAAGGGACAGACATCGGTACTTGTAACAAGTATTGTAGAAATATAATAAAATCTTACCATCAATATGAAGAATTTTTACTCCCCATGATAAGGCATTTGATAATATACTATTTGAAGGAATAAGATCCTGTTTAAAAAAAAAAAAGGTTTCATCTGGGAAAATTATAATTATTTATAATTATTATTTATTTGAATTTCCCCCAAAATTTGAAGCTTAATGCCACTGAGGTGGTGGTTATTCATAACAGGCTTTATGAGTTAAAACAGCAATGCACACATTGCTTTTTCTTTTGGCGTTTCTAAAAAATCGATCCCATTTGATATATTCCCAAATTCTTGACAACTTAAGGCACCCAATTTCAGAAAGTTCCAGTTATATTTTAGAAGGCCACAAGATGGAGATGTTTCTCCATGAAAAGTAGATTCTATTTTTTGTAAAATGAGTCACATATGCAGTTCAGGCTTTACTTATTAAAAATGAGTAAAAGGAAGATTAAGAATACAATTTCCAAATTTTTAGTAACAAAATATAGTGTTAAAGTTTCTACTCACATGATCCTTGATAGCTTTTTCAACTAATAATTTTCCTCTGCTTAAACACATCTATAAAAAAAGTCAAGAAAACCAAACACAGAAGTTATAAAATAGTAATTCACTGGAAGAAATGCTGGTTAAAACACATAAATACATAACTGAAACTCAAGCGGTCAGTTCTGAAATAAATTCTATTCGACACGAAGAATAGATTCCCCTGGAATTTTATATCTACAACTAAGACAACTCACGTTTATATACACTATCTTTACAGGCTATTTCATTTTTTGAATATTATGAAAATCAGCTGAAATGCTATGACCAAAATTAACTCAGAACTAATCCCTACTGTACTGCCTCCTACTCTGAAAATCCTTTAACATATGCCTTCTTTGATTTCTTCTCCCTTCTTCACTATTTTTCTTCTATATGTCTCTTTTTCAAATGATTTCCTTGTACCTCATTTTTCTACTTGTTCCCCCAATTGTCATACCAGTTGAAAAGGATACTTTGTTTGTTTGTTTGAGATAGAATCTTGCTATGCAGTTCAGGGTAGCCTTTTTATTTTGACACTGGGACTCAAACTCACAACCTCATGCTTGCCAGGCAGGCCTTGCCCATTCAGGCTGGCCCTGAACTCACCATGTAACCCAGGCTGGCCTTGAACTTGTGGGAATCCTACTGTCTCAGCCTCCCAAGTGTGGAAAAGGATATTTTAAAAATTGCAACTTAATATAATGAATTCAAGGCCAGCCTGCACTACATAGTGAGACCTGTCTCAAAAAACAAAAACAAAAAAGGAAAAAGATTACTTTTCAATCTAAAAATTCAGGAGATTTAAACTTATTTATCTCTTCCCCTCTCCCAACTAATTATACCACTTTAATTTGTCCTTTGTATCTTCCACTTAATGGCAATGGATTGACAGTAAGAAGTGATGTCAAGAATTCTACTAACGGGTTGGTAGCCTTTCTATGCCAAAGGCCAGAGAGTACACATTTCAGGCTCAAGTAGGCCACACAACTTATATCAAACTATTGATCTCTGCCACAAGTAATAGCTACACAGACAGGTATGGGTGTGTTCCAATCACATTTAATGGACAATGAAATCAGAATTTTGTATCATTTCTGCTTGGTATAAAATATTTTTATTTTTTTCCCTCCATTTGAAAATCTAAAAACTATAGTTAGTTTGTAGGTCACGCAAAAAAAAAAAAAAAAAAAAAAAGGCAGACTAGATTTGGCTATTTTGCTTACTCGTGCTCTGAAATTAAAAACAGTTTTCAGTTTCTTCTTTAAAACAATGATCTGCTATTAACTATTTAGTTGCAAATTATTCTAAAAAATAAAGGCCATTTCTATGTGCAAAGTTATACTTTTCCTAGGAAGCAGGGCATAACTACAGTGAACCAAGAAAAAGAAAATCACCTAAGACAGCAACCTTGTAAATTAGAAAGTCACAGACACGTGGCTTTATAACTACTCTACAAGTGAACTCTGCTACCAGCCTGTAAAAATCATGAGACCCTCAGGCCACAACATTTCCCACAGTCTCAAAGCATATTGAAAAGACTTACTGTGTCTGGAGTCTTAAATGAACTTCCATCATGACTGGGATGAGGTGAAGTGGTTTCTGCAGTATATGCAGATTCTGGACTTGGTACAGGAGAAATTCGACACAGAGTTTGTGCAAATTTTGCTTCCTTTTTATTTGAAATAAGATAACTGATATCTTTGCTGAGAAATTCTTCAACTCGCTAGAGGAAAACAAAGTATTTTTAAGGAAGTCACACAAATCATACAGAGTTTCACACAACAGGCACAGCATAAAATTTAAATTTGATGCAATTTAGTATCTTGTAATTTGGTGGTGTTTTATGCTGTACTTTTCTGAACCTGGAGTGCTAGGGCAGTATAAGAGTTCCAGTAACAACACAACACGACATGTGCTAGACATTCTTCTTAAGTATTTTTATCCTAATTAATGTAACTGATCTAACAAACCCATGAC
>RJWM01041241.1:0-15006 GCA_004363535.1 Dasyprocta punctata
TGATTTTATCACAGTAGCTTTGTAGTATAGTATCAAGTCGGGGGTTGTGATGCCTCCTGTCTTCCCTTTGTTGCCCAGAATTGCCTTTGCTATTCTAGGTCTTTTCTGGTTCCAGATGAATTTCAGGAATGCTTTCTCTAGCTCTGTAAGGTAGGCAAGTGGTATTTTCATCGGGATTGCATTAAATCTGTATAATAACTTTGGGAGAATGGCCATTTTCACGATGTTTGTTCTTTCTATCCATGAACAGGGAATATCTTTCCATTTGCTGAAATCTTCTTCGATTTCCTACTTTAGAGCAATGTAATTTTCACTGTATAGATCTTTTACTTCCTTTGTTAGATTGATTCCTACGTATTTCAGTCTTTTTTGATATTACAGTGAAGAGTGTGATTTCCCTTATTTCTCTCTCAGTGACTTTGTTGTTTGTGTACAGAAATACTATTGATTTTTGAGTGTTCACCTTGTATCCAGAAACATTACTGAATTTGGTTATTACTTCTAGAAGTCTTTTAATGGACTTTGGGGGGTCTTCTATGTAAAGTATCATATCATCTGCAAAGAGTGATAATTTTATTTCTTCCTGTCCTATCCTTATTCCCTTTATTTCTTTCTCTTG
The DNA here is from genome assembly GCA_004363535.1 of Dasyprocta punctata. Taxonomy (NCBI): domain Eukaryota; kingdom Metazoa; phylum Chordata; class Mammalia; order Rodentia; family Dasyproctidae; genus Dasyprocta; species Dasyprocta punctata. Next base: position 620 of record RJWM01041241.1, read on the forward strand.
TCTAATTGCTCTGGCTAATATTTCCAGAACTATATGGAATAGGAGTGGTGATGATGGACATCCTTGTCTTGTTCCTGATTTTAGGTTGAAAGTTTTCAGTTTTTCTCCATTTAGTAAGATGTTGGCTGTTGGTTTATGATATATGGCTTTTACCAGGTTGAGGTAGAGACCATCTATTCTGATTTTCTGTAGGGTTTTTATCATGAATGGGTGTTGGATTTTGTCGAAAGCTTTTTCTGCATCTATTGAAATGATCATGTGGTTCTTGTCCTTGGTCCTGTTGATATGGTGTATTACATTTATGAATTTGCATATGTCAAACCATCCCTGTATTCCTGGGATGAATCACACTTGATCATGGTGTATAATCTTCCTGATAACTTGCTGTATTCTACTTGCCAGTATTTTATTGAGGATTTTTGCATCTGTGTTCATTAGGGAGATTGGCCTGTAATTTTCTCTTTTGGTTGGGTCTTTCTCTGATTTTGGTATTAGGGTAATTCTTGTTTCCAGGAATGAGTTAGGGAGACTTGTTTCCCTTTCAATTTCATTGAAGAGTTTGAGGAGTGTTGGCATTAAGTCTTCCCTAAATTTCTTGTAGAATTCAGTGGTGAATCCATCAGGGCCCGGGCTTTTCTTTGTTGGTAGGGTTCCTAATTACATTTTCAATTTCATTAGCTGAGATTGGGTTATTCAGCAGTTTTACATCTTCTTGATTCAGCTTTGATAATTTATGTTTCTAGGAATCTTTCCATTTCTTCCGTGTTATCGAGTCTATGTGAGTAAAGGTTTTCAAAGTAGGTGTTGGGTCGGGAGTTTGGCTCAGTGGCTTAAGCACCTGTCTGTCAGGTGTGAGGTTGTGAGTTCCAGCCCCGGTGCCAAAAACAAAAACAAACAAACAAAAAACAAAGTAGGTGTTGATGATCTTCTGTATTTCCACAGGGTCTGTAGTGATTTCACCCTTTTCATTTCTTATTGCATGAATCTGAGTTTTTTCTTTCCTCTTCTTGGTAAGGTTGGCTAGGGGTTTATCAATTTTATTTATTCTTTCACAAAACTAACTCTTTGATTCGTTAATTCTTTGTATTGTTTTCTTAGTTTCAATTGCATTAATTTCTGCTCTGATCTTGATAATTTCCTCCCTTCTTTGGGCTTTGGACTTGACATGCGCTTCTTTCTCTAGAAGTTTGAGGTGCAGCATTAGGTTTTGTATATGTGCTCTTTCCATTTTTCTGATGTGGGAGTTTAGTGCTATAAATTTCCCTCTGAGGACTGCTTTCATTGTGTCCCCCAGGTTCTGGTAATTTGTATTTGCATTTTCATTCAATTGCAGATATTGTTTAATTTCTTCTGTGACCCATTGTTTATGTAAGAGAGTATTATTTAATTTCTATGTGTTTATGGAGTTCTTGTAGATTTTTTTGTCATTCATTTCCAATTTTACTGCGCTGTGGTCAGATAATATACATGGAATTATTTCAGTTCCTTTGCATTTACTTAATCATGCTCTGTGGACCAGTATATGATCTGTTTTAGAGAATGACCCATGTGCAGCTGAGAAGAATGTGTATTCTGATGTTGATGGGTGGAATGCTCGGTACAAATATACTAAGGTCCATTTTTTCATAAGTTTGATTCAGTTCTGTTATTTCTTTGCTGATTTTTTGTTTGGTTGATCTACCTCTCTGTGACAATTGGGTATTAAGATCCCCTGTTATAATTGTACTATTGTTTATTTGGTTTTTCATTTCAATTAAGAATTGTCTTACACAGTTGGGTGCTCCCATATTTGGTGCATATATATTTATGATTGTAATCTTTTTCTCTTGAAGTTTTCCCCTAACAAGTATGTAGTGACCTTCTTTATCTCTTTTGATCATTTTCGGTTTGAATTTCACATTGTCTGCAAACATAATAGCTACCCCTGTTTTTTCTGGGTTCCTGTTGCATGGAGTATTGTTTTCCAGTCTTTGATTTTTAGTCTGTGAGTTTCCTTTTGAGTGAAACGTGTTTCTTGTACACAGCATATTGTTGGACACTGTTGTAGTCAGGGGTTACAGGGAGAACAACTGCATACAGGACACAGGATTTGTAATACTATTTTATAATAATCACCCAGAGTTAAACACAAGATAGTGCAGGAAAATCCATTCACAACACTAAGACCCAGGATATTTAGCCAAGGGCCTGGATCCCACAGCAGTGTGTTGCGAGAGTCCAGCTAGAGACCCAAAACGCATGACAATGCCTCCCACAAATCCAACTGGAAATCTAAGAGCCCACAGTGAGGACTCACGCCAGTATATTTTATGGTTCTGTGCTGGGAAGGCCAAAGGTCAGTGGTGGAACTAGAAAGTCTATGCCAGCGGGGTGAAGGAGCTGTGCAGTGGGTTGAGGGTTCTACATGGAGCTGAGAAGTCATGCTCAAAAGAAGAAGCAGGGCTGCTCTGAAGAGTACCACAGCCATCCTCAGCGGCAACGAGGTCCCACACTCCTCCTCCAATGAGAACAGTTGAGCACAGGTTAGGAAGCCCAGCATGGCAAACTTCTCCAGCACACAGCCTCCCCTCCAGAGCCAGGAAATGATGCACAATGTGAGGAGCAGGGCTTCCACAACATGAACCACAACCACTCTCATTGATGAGGTCCTGAGCTCCTCCAACGATACTGGCCAAATCCATATTGGGGAAGCTAGTATGACACACACCTCTGGGAGAACCATCAGCTCGAACAGCAACTCTTGAAAGAACCCACAATGCCTTGCTCTTCTTCTCCACGCCTCTATTTATGCTGGCAACTTTGTTCAGGTGGAGCATATTTACTCAACACCAGCTGAATTAATTCAGCTGGTGCTAAGCTGACCACCAGTTTTTAATCCATAACAGACACGACTTGAGACCATACTCATAGGTGAGATAAATCAAACCCACATGTGTGAATACCGTATTGTCTCCCTAGTGTAAGAAACTGAAAAAGTATATGTGATCCAAAATCTACAATAAATACTATGTAAGGGTAAAAACTGCTCAAAGAGCAAAAGTAATTGAGAAGGGAAAAGGGGGAAAGAGGGAAGGGAAAAGGAAAAAGATATAAATCTGTATATATGTATATGTAAGATAACTAAAACAAACATACTGCTGAATGTATTAGTTATTGAGAAAGAATGGTTAATATTCATATGATTAGATAAATTTTACATGTCTATATCTGTTAATGTAAGCAACCATTTTGAAGATAATGATATGCAATATTGCAACAATTGTCAAGTTTCTATCATCCTGTTTGGTAAACCTATAATGTTACTGTTGTGCTTTTGCTCTAGTCATTTGTTTGTCTCTTTTGCTTTTTGTCTTTCTTATATGCGTCTTTTTTCTCTTAAATAAAAAATAAAATTTATCAAGAAACAAAATATCTTCAAAACAAGGAGCACCTCAAGAAATTCATGAACATAAAATCAGTATTACAAAAAATTTTCAAGTGTATCTCCAAAAGAGACAATGAAGGCAACAACGCTGTTAAGTGAGAAAGAATGTGTATACCTGGTGGGATGATCAGCCAGGCAAAAGTGGGGAAAATGAGGAAATCAGCAACATAATTCAAATGACTGGAATAAATCAATACACATCAGTAATACTCTCAGTGTAAACAGCCTCAGTTCCCCATTGAAAGACACAGGTTGCCAGAAAAGATCAAGGTAGAAAACCCAACAATCCAAAGTATATGAGAAATACATTCAATTCAAAAAGACACACATTGTAAATGAAAGGATGGGAAACAATATTCCATGTAATGGGAACCCTCAATTTAAAAAAGCAGGAGTTGCTATCCTAATTTCAAACAAATTGGATTTCAAGCCACTACTGATCAAGAGAGACCAAGAAGGTAACTACATATTGGGTAAGGGAAACACTTAACAGGAAGAAATTATAAATACAAACATATGCATGAAATACTGGCATACCAAATTTCATACAACAAACATTATTGGTCTTGAAAAATCAGATAAACACCAATACAGTTGTAATGGGAGACCTCAATACCCCACTCTCACAAATGGACAGGTCAATGACACAAAAATATTGACAAAGAAATACTAGATTTGAACCAAATCTCTGATCAAATGAATTTAATAGGTAACTACAGTCTTCCATCCAACAACAGACTATACATTCTTCACAGAAGCACATGGGTTTTTCACCAAAATAAACCATATGCTAGCCAATAAAGCATGCTTAAGTAAATGCAAAAGAATCTAAATAATCACATGCATATAGAATGGATCATAGTGCAATGAAACTAGAAATCAATGGCAAAAGACACCACAGGAAATATGCAAACACATGGAAATTAAATAATACCATCATGAATAATTTGATGAGTCAAAGATTAAATTAAAAAAGAATTAAGACATTTTCTGCAATCAAACAATAATGACAGTATGACATATTAGAACCTATCGGACATAATGAAAGCAATCCTCAAGGGAAGTTTAATGGAAAGGAATTCCTACATTGGAAAAGCTGAACAAGCTCAAATAGTTAAATAAATGATGCACCTTAGTGTCCTAGAAAAACCTGAACAATCCTAAACAAAGATAGTATGACAATGCAGATTATAAACTTCAAGGCGGAAATTAATCAAATTGAGGCTAAAAGCAATACAGATAATCAATGAATCAAATAGTTGGTTCTTTGAAAGACTGAACAAAAACCCTTGCCCAATCTTACCAAAATGAGGGAAAAAAAGATCCTAATTCATGCAATTAGAGAAAAAGATGAAGTCAACAGATTCTGTCAAGGTCCAGAAGATTATCAGTAAATATTTTAAGAACACATACTCTAATATAATGGAAAATTCATGAGAAATGGATAAATTCTTAGATACATATGAATTATCAAAGCTAAACCAAAAGATATAAAAATCCTAATAAACCAACATCAGTGAATGAAATTGTTGAAGCAATAAAAAAAGACTATGCACTGCTATATGGAAGAAATCCCAGACTATATGATGGGAGAATATGGACATACAAAAAATTAAACAGATGTACTCATTACTCTAGAGGAAAATACTTTTTCAACAAAAGGACATGATTATTTTAAACTCAGGCTTGAAGCATAATGAAAAATTCCCTGAATGAATGGAAAACACTTGTTCATATGGCTCTGTCTTTTTTTCAAATTTTTAATTTTTATTGTATGACCACATGTTTGCAATTCATTCAGTTAAAGTCATCTTGGGGAGTGGTTACAGGTACATATTATGACTTGTTTCTTTTTTTAAAACTCCTTCCCTTCCCTCCTCCTCCAATTCACCTATTCCACTTTTCATTCTTGTTGATATTATTCCTCATAATTCATATTACAACATACAATGCTTACATGGATACTATTAGCTTCCTGTATATGGCATATCTTTATTCTACTTATTTTGCCTTCCCCTCTTTCTCATCCCTTGCCCTTGTTCCCTTGACCACTTCTCTATTGCAAGTGACTTATCCCCTTATCTATTTCTATTCATCCTTTATTATTCTTTCTTTGTACTTTGTCTTGCACAAATGAAAGATAACATATGGTATTCAACTTTGTGTGTCTTGTTTGTTTCACTCAATATTTGTGTCTCTCAACATTTTCCAGGTTTGTCTATTTCCCTACAAATGTATCAAATTTGTCATTCTTTATAGCCAAGTAACATTCATATATATGTAATATATATGAATACATATAATATATATACATGTGATATATATATGCCACATATTCTATATCCAGTCATCTATTAATAGATATACAAGGTGCTTTCAGGATTTAGATATGAATTTTGCTGCTGTAAATATTAGAGTGTGCAGGTATCACTGCAGTATGTTGTCTGAAGCTCTGTGTGGAAGATATATAGGAGCAGGATAGATGGGTCATATGAAATTTAATTTCAGATTTTGAGAAATCTCCATACAGATATCCATAACGTTTGCACTAGTTTACATTTCCACCAACAATGAAAGAGGGTTCCTTTTTTCCAGAGCCATGCCAAAATTTGTTACTTTTGATTTCTTAATCATTGCCATTCCTTCAAGATTAACATGCAATCTTAACATTGTTTTAATTTGCATTTCTCTAATGGTCAGAGATGTTGAACTGTTTTCCATATATTAGTTGACAATATGTATTTCTTTCTCTGTGAAGTCCCTGTTAATTTCTCTTGGACATTTCTTGATTGGGTCTTTAATTTTAGGGTTTGTTGAGTTGATCAGTCATTATCATTAACTTCCAGAAATTTTACAATTTATTATTTGATTTCTTCTGTGACCCCTTGGTTGCTTAGGTATATTTTGTTAATTGTCCAGGAACTTTTGATTTTTCTGAAATTTCTTCACTCATTGAATACTATTTTCACTTCATAGTGGTCTGGTAGCATGTGTCAGGCAATCTCAGTTCTTTTGTATTTAATTAGGCTGGTTTCATGGATTAATATGTGGTCTATTTTGGAAAAATTACTATGTGCTACTGAAAAAACTGTATACACTGTTGTAAAGAGGTACAATACTCTGTAAATATCTCGTAAGTAACTGTGTTCAAGGGTGTGGTTCAGCTCCAATATTTCTTTATTGTTTGTTTCTTTCTTTAGTTGATCTATCTCTTTGTAGACAAAGGGTATTAAAGTCTCTTACTATTAGTGTGTTACTGTTTATTTGGTCTTTGAATTTCAACAGTTTTTGTTTCATGAAGCTAACTGCTTCCAGTATTTGGTGCATGTATGTACATCAATGTTATCTCTTATTTGATTGTTCTCTTAACTAGCATCTAGTGACATTCTCTGTCTCTTCCAATCACTTTTAGCTTGAAGTTTACCATATCTGGCATTAGAATTGCTACCCCTGCTTGTTTTCAGTGTCCTGGTGCATGCAATGTTCTTTTTTGTCCTTTAATTTTTAGTCTATGAACATTTGTTAGATGAGTTTTTTTTAATGCAACAGGCCATTGGATTCCATTTTACCCAGTCTGCTAATCTATGTCTTTTAATTGGAAAGTTCAGGCCATTAACATTGAGTGATATTACTGAGATGTGTTGGTTATTTACTACCATTGCCTTCTTTAACTTTTGTTGAATCTCGTTTTTCCTGACATTTTTTGTTGCTGTTTATCCATAGACCTCACTAATTCCTCTGTGTGTTTTTAGCTGTGTCCATTTCATTGCTTCAGTCAAGATTATTTTTAAGTATTTTCTCAAGAGCTGGTTTAGTTACATATCTTTTGAGCTGGTATTTCTCATGGAAATATCTTATTTCTCCATTTGTTTTGAAGGATAGCTTTGCTGAATTAGCTTGTCTGGGTTGGAAGTCATTTGCTCCTATGGTTTTCTGGCTCTTAAGGTTTGTGCTGAGAAGTCTGTTGTGATTCTTACTGGTTTACCATCACATGTAATTTTGTATTTTCTCTGATTGATTTTAAATTTCTGGGCTTTTTTGCTGGATATATATGGCAATTTAATAAGTATATGCCTTGGTGAGCTTTTTTTCATCATATTTGTTTGATATTCTATAAGCATCTTTGACTTGTATTTTAAACATTTTTTCTTATATTTGAGAATTTTTCTTCTATTATTTCTGTAAACATGTGAGAAAATCCATCTGTGAATAAAAACTGGATGAGCCAGATGCCTGGGGCTCCACTGTCCACCAGAGTCAAGAGTCCCCTGGCTGCCTGTATGCTAAGCTGACTCTGTATCTGTTTCTCTTTCATCATTGTTCACCTTCAGGTCAGGGGAAAATCCAGTGAAACTAATACCTGCAAGTGGTATCGTTGGTGAGAAAAGCTCAAAGGAGTGGACTGGTTCCACATGGGTGGTGTCTGGGAAGGAACCTGTGACTGGAAGAATAGACCAGTTCGCTACAATTGGCACATGAAGAGGGACACTGGGGACTGGGTAAAGTCGACGTAGAGACCTGAAAAGTCTGGACTTGGGAAAGACTGAACAGGGACTCTGATCAAGAAGTTGCAAATGTAGAGAGTAAGCAACAGGAAGTTCCACAGCAAAAGCAAGAGAGAAAAAGGTCCCAGGGTAATAGGGCAAAAGAAAAGGAAAGGAAAGAACTTTCAGAAAAGAATAAAGTGAGATGTAAGGAAAAGAAAGGAAAAAATCAGCCAGGATAAAAGAAAAAAGTGAGGGCATGTGGGAAAGCTTTCTTAGCCAAGGGAAAAGAGCAAAAGAAAAGGCAAAGGAAACGTGCACATGAGAAAGCCTCTTTCAAGCAAACTGATGGGGCAAATTTCAGAGTTAAAAGGAAAGTAAAGTTGAAATTTAAAATGAAAGCAGAATTCATAATTAAAGGAAAGTGAGTGTGTTGGTATAATTGAAAGTAAGGATTTTACATATTTTAGGGGAATAGTGCAATTAAAGTAAAATGAAGTGAATATTTGTTGAAATTAGTACTAAAGCAAAACAAAAGGCAAAAGAAATGTAAGTGCATGCAGAATTCAATTAAAGGAAACTGAGTGTGTCAGTGTTGTGCCCCTGTTGTGTCAATTAAGGCAAAACATTTGCAAGGATACAATGTATTTTGTTGGAAAAAAATTCCCTCAAGCCTATATGGTGAGTTGTGTGGATGGAGTATTGCTTGCTGTTAATTCTCAGCAGCAGTTTGTTTTCTTTCTGCAGACACTGTATGGGCTTTGATGCAGGAGGAGTTATGCGTAGCCCCAGAAAAAATTTAAATGAGTTCTTGTAGTTACTTGGGAAAAACTACCAGTGTGGAGGCAGGGGTTTCATTGGTGTCATTAAGGAAATGGTTTGACAGCGTAGATATCTGTGGAGGAGCATGACACCATTTTCCTCACTAGTAAGTGCATTCTCCCAGAGGACAACCAAAGAAAACTATCCAGGAGGCAAAATAAAACTTGTCTATCATCAAAGCCTGCCTAGCGAGAGACTTTGGAGGAGACTTCCAGGGGGATTGAATCTGTCTGCTGATCACAATTATGTCCCTCTTCAGCTAGAAGAAGCCATAGCAGTCTCTGGATGTTTTCCTTCATAGCATTAGGGGTACATTCTTGGAAGCAGGACAGCTGGGTTGGTATGGGCAGTCAGACAAGGCTGTGCTCTCAAAAAGATCCAGTACAGATGCAGTGAGGCCATGGTTGAAAGCCTAGTTGTTAAAGACCAGCCCTTAAGATAAAAAATAGAATGTCTGCACCTGCATAACTCACCTAGAAATACATGATAATGATTGATACTTAAATGTTGCTATTATAAAAACAAAAAGAGGGAGATGTGGGAAGAGGAGAATTGAGGCCAAATTGGCCTCCTCTGAGAGCACAAAGGAGAAAAGCAACACATAGACATGATGACATGTTGTAGGTCCTAGGGAAAAGTTTATACATCTGATATTAAGTAATTTACCTGGGCTTATATTAATGGATATTTGAAGGCAGATGAATATTGTGTCATTTTAATTGCTTATTCCCATGTTTGAGTGAGTAGAAGCAAGATTAGAAACACCTGGGGCTCTGCTGCCTACTAGAGGCAAGAGTCCCCCCTGGCTGCTTCTATACTAAACTGACTCTGGTCTGTCTTTCAGCTTCATTCACCTCCTGGTCAGGGGAACAAATTAGCAAGACTAGGTCTTGTCAAGTGGTCCCCTAGGGTGGGGAAGGGTTGCAGGAGTGGGCTGGTTCCTCATAGGTGGTATGGGCAGGGACCTGGGGCCAACAGTTTAGGCCAGTTTGCTACAGTTTTCAAGATTCTACACATTTTGTCCTGGAGAAGCTGAGTTGCTGGAAATCACTGCTCTGCCATGTTTTCCCTGATTGCAAGCCTTAAAAGATTTTGTGGCTTTTAGTAAGGACAAAATCATTACAGGAGAGGAACAGAGTGTTTTCACAAAAATACCACTCTATGAATAAAGTCAGATGTGGTCTTTGAGTCATTTAAGACTCTAAATTAATGAGCTGGGAGTTTAGCTCAGCAGCGCAAGCGCCTGTCTGGCAAGTACCAAGTCATGAGTTCAATCCCTGGTACCAAAAAAAATGCTATAAAAAGAGAATCTAAATTAATTACATTTCTACATTACGCAGGGACCAGAACAATTAAAATACTATTATGTTTCTGACTTGTTTTCTGCTCATGGTAGCACTACCCTCTACTAGAAAGAATTTTCCTAGATGAAGTAACTTTACACATATTTCAAGATAAAACCTAGAATGTCAGGTCAAGAAATTTTAAACTGGCTTTAAATAAAGTTTCATTAGCCTGAGTCCTGGATGTGGTGGTACATGCCTGTAGTTCCAGCTTCTTCAGAGGCTAAAGAAGTATCATTTGAGCCCAGGGGCTCAAAATAGCATGGACAAGATAATGAGACAACATCTGAATAGCAGTCTATATTCCTACCAGCTCTGTGGCTGGTTATCCCATTGCTCTGTGCTAGATTTAGACTCAAAGATCTTAGGAATATCAAGTGAAACTTGATTTATGTTTTTTTTTTCAGAAAAGGATTTTGTTGACAGCTGAATTGTTAAAATAAGTGTGTATTAAAATTTGGACATTATTACATTTTGAAGAATTGGCTTCATATACCATATATATAAATTACATATCAGTATAAGTAACATAAAATTGGATTCATCACTACAGTGAGAATATTTAAAGGTACTTTGCAGGAAAGGTCACAGTAATGCTCAGTGCAAGCAAAAGGTGGTATCCATATTTAGTGTGGATTCTGGTGGAAATTTAAAAAAAAATGATGTCCCAAAATAAAGGCCTCAAAATCAGCCTTAGAAGCAAAGTTTCTTCCTGAACCTCTCCTGTTTCCTATCTCCTGTTCCACTTCCTCCCCCTAAGACAAGTCATAAAAACTAGAATATTCCTTCCCTGTGCCAGGTCATAGAAACTGGAGCACCTGTTCTTCAAAGCAAACCATAAAGTCTAAAAAATATTTCACTAATCCTTCTCTTTTTGGTTTTGGAGCTGGACACAAAATTATATAAACTACTTTGTCTCATAATAAATCCTAAAATCCCCCCCCCCAAGTCAGAAGAGGTCTTGCCCTATAACTCAGAGGAAGGAATGTTGCACAGATAGGCCATGAAATATCTAAACAGATAAGCCTTGGAGGGTTTTCTCCCTCAGTTTCCTACTACACCATTTTTTATCCAATCACATTTCTATGCTGTGCTATACTTTTTTCATATAATCACATTTCTATATTCTATCTGTATTTCATTAACCACAAACATAAGAGCTAATAAAATTCAGGGTCACGGGACCCCCAACTGTCAGGCTTTCACATTACATAAAACTATGATGAAATAAGTCCTAGAGGAAGCAAAAATTAGTTTGAAGAATGAGAGTGTGAACAAAGTTGTCATTTACTTAACTAAATTATTAAATAAAGATAATATGACTTAGACTCATTACTGTTTGAAATTCTATCAAGAATAATAAAACATTCAAATTTGCCTGGAGGAATTAAGTTCCTTGAACACATAAAAAACATTCTTGATTTCCATTCAAAAATCAGAGATTCAGATAAGAAAATTTTGTATGTAACATTCCATGTCTTTATTACGTTTACTTTTTCTGCAAAGAAACAAAATCATGAGCTCAATCTGAAGTCCATCCCAGATGTTGATCCACTTATACATATCTATTTTTGCCAGTGAAAATACTGCTTCATTTGAACTTCACTTAAATTCCTTCAAATCCTGTAGTAATTCTATTTTTCCTCTGGTGAAACACATGATTTTTGGGTTCATCCATACCATGGGTCAGTGTTGTGGTCTAGATACAAAATTTGCCATAAAAGACTCATATGTTCATAGATGGGGTTGTTGAAAGGTGATCCACTAGTGATTTTATAGGTAAATGTGCTGTTCGGAGATGGGGCCTCATTGGAAGTGGTGTATCACTAATGTGCCTGTTTAGAATATATCTTCCCCCTCACCCAACTGTTGTCCTCACTCTGCCTCCTGGCTGATACAATGTGAGCAGTTTTTCTCTGCCATGCCCTTCCACCATGCTCTTTCCATATAGGAACCAGCTGCCAGCTTCATCTCTCACAATTGTGAGCAAAATTAACCTCCACATTAAGTTGTGGGTGCCTGGTATTGTGTCCAGCAATGGGAAAACTAATAGTATCACTAAACCCAATGTAATGAGACTACAGTTTTACTCTCGGTGGCTTTAGGCTAGAGCACCTTGCATCCAACTATTTTCTCCATTTCAAGCAAGGGAGCACAGTAAGTCCCCAATTTACAAATGAGTTCTGTCTTGGGAGAATATTCATAAGTTTGACAAAGTGAGTCGTATACACCTTTGACACAAACATACAGTGTAAAGCATAAAAACCCCAAACATACACACAAAGAGTATACACTATCACAGTGTACAGTACACACAGTACATCACAACTGTGACAATGTCCAGCAGACACTTGAGCTACTTCTGCAATTTGCATTATTTAGATGTTCATAAGGCAAAGTTCATTTCCATTTGTAGCCATAAATTTTTAGCTTAGAATTAAATCTTTATGAAGACTGCCCTGAGAAACTCTCCTCACTCAACCTACATCCCTCCACCAATCCTGCCAATCCTCAAACTTCTCTCAAATCATATCTGATTTCCATTTCCTTGCCTATGTTCTGTAGGTACAAGTAACGTATTTAGAACTCTCCAAAGAGTTTAAGTCACAAATATAAATATTTTATTTTATTTTAAAACATTTTTTCAACTTTGTTCTAGACTCCAAGTCTAGCAGTATTAGGTGGAGAGTAGATATGAATAACTCATACTGGCCAGGTATAGTGGTATATGCCTGTAATCCCAAGACTCAGGAAGCTGAAGCAGGAGGATCACCGTGAGTTTGAGGCCAGCCTGGGCTAAATAGTGACCACAAGGCTAACCCAGCTTGAACTATACAGTGAGATCATGTCTCTAAAAACTAAACTAAACTAAAATAAAATAAAATAAAACAAAACCTCCTGATACCCTGCATTTTGAGGATTTACATATGCCAGGCACATTATTTCAAAACCAATTAATGGGAATCATTCTAATAAATACTCATATCTTTGTGGCCAGTCTATTGTATTCTCTGAACTATGATAAAGAAATTAAGTGACAAAAAGTAACTTTCTAAAAAGTGCATAGCCAAGAAGTAAAAATCTAACCCTTTCTCTCTAAAGCACATGTTTCTTTAACCATTAAACTATACTATTTCAATAGACCACCTAAGAAGTTTAAGGTCAGGCCTGGAAGTACACAGGGCCCTGCCCACCATGATAAGCCAGGTCTGATTTGAATGGAACTGAGAACAAGCTACGTCTGAAAGTGATGACATTAAATACAGCAAGCTATTTGAACTGTAACCCTGCTACATACATCCTGCATAAATCAGAGTCTTAATTATATTTCCCATCTACTAATATGCGCAAGGACATACCTTGTCTTGAATGGTTGCCACAGCCTGGGGTGAATGGACAGAAGGGGCTCTGGAACAGGGGAACCTCACAAAACCACAGGCTGTAAAGCTAGATGGAGAAAACCCTGATTCACTTTATTCTGAAAAGTAGAACCTGGGAAGAAACTATTCATTCAAAAATATAAAGAACTTTTTCCTTTTTTAGACTCATTTTTTTCTCATTTGTGGGGGTTTAAGAAAATTTTCTTTGGACTTCTTTTTCCTCTTTACTTTTTATATTTTTATCTTTTTTCCTTTTCATTTCTTTCTTAATCATTTTATGTTTTGTTTTCCCACTTTTTACATTTTTCTTCTACTTTCATTCTTTTCTATTACCTTTATCTAATGCTATTAATTTGCTTATACTATTTAATAGGATGCGTTATCACAGTTTTCTCTCCTTCACATTTTTATTTCTTAATTTTCAAATTTTTCTTTTTTCATTCTCCTATTCATGAACCTTCTATTTTGTATAAATATTAAGCTTTCTAATCTTTTTTATTTATTTTTTTTTGTGACACTGGGGTTTGAACTCACAACCTCGCACCTACCGGACAGGCGTGTAAGCCACTGATCCAAACTCCCAGCCCTGGTTTTTTTGAGGCAGGGTCGCACTATGTAGCTCAGGCTGGCCTTGCGCTCGCGTTGTAGCCCAAGCCGGCCTCAAACTCACAGCGCTCCCCCTACCTCAGCCTCCCGAGTGCTGGGATTAAAGGTGTGCACCACCACGCCTGGCTCTAATCTTTTTTTTTTTTATTTAAGAGAAAATAGATACAGAAGCTAGAAATAAAAGTCAAAAAAGACAGACAAACAACAACAACAGATCTGATATGATAACATTGTAGGTTTACACACTGAGGTGGTTGAAGTTTGGCAGTAGTTACAATATTGCATATCATTACCTTCCTAGGGGTTGGGGATATTGACAGATATAGAC
>RJWM01041242.1:0-14993 GCA_004363535.1 Dasyprocta punctata
ACTCACATATGTACAACCTGTCCATCCCCCCCCCCCCACAGGACCAGGGAGATCATTTCTGTCTAGGCTGGGTCAGATGGAGAGTTAGGGAAAGCAAGAGAAAAGCACTGGGAATAAGTAAGCTTAGGAAAACGTGACATCTTCTTTGATCTCAGTGTCACATCTCATGGAACTCTTTGTATGTTCATCCATTCAAAAAACTCACTTCATCCCTGCCTATGAACCAAGCAGGAGAGGATGGTAGGATCTCTGTCCTCCTGCCCTACCATTGCTGGCTCTTGACTCTGACCTTGCATGTGGATTGCAAAGAAGTTCTTAGGAGAGTGACTTTTTGTCTTTCTAGCAAAATCCACGGAAGACAGAAAACGATCTTCTAGTCAGTACCTGGACAATCTGTGACACAAAACATGGAGCCGTTAGCCTACCATTGCTCAAGTCCATGCTCATTAGGATCAGCCAACTGACTCCCTTCCCTCCAAATCCACAATGGCAGCAACTTCTGGATTGGTCCTAATGGATTTTGATGTAATTTTGTTTCATTTGGCAGATGTTCTGCCAATAGAGGTATATATTCTGTTCTTCATCATATTTATACACCTTGGTCCTTGTCACCTCATGGAGGGACATTCTGATTTACACAGTGTGAGAGAGCGCAATCAATATCCATTGAATAAATGAATGTATATCTGTCACTAGGGGATTTCATAAATGTAAATTAATACCAAAGACAAGTCACCTCTTCATTCATTAGTCAAATGGAGATTCTGACTTAAAGATAAATCCTAGGATGCTGAAAACATCAGGAAATTTTCAATTATTTGGTTGTATATGAAGCACAGAGATAGCCTCATTTTCTTAGGTCCCATTATATTAAATCTTAATTTACTACTTAGTTGTATATGTTGTAGAAGTCATCCCGTGCTTTTTACATGCATAGTTGCATTTCTAGTTAGATTATAGGTTCCTTTTGAGAGCAAAATCTTCAGGAAATTTTTATAAGGCAATGCACTGAGGTTCCTGCCCCTTCACCTGGTTCTTTCTCCCATTTTCCTTCATTAACGTTATCTAAGAGCCCATTGTATGCCATGCCTGTCCTAGGCTCTTTGAAAAATAAATATCTCTACTTCCTCAATATTCTTTCTTCCTACTTTGTCTTGACGTCAGTGCAATTGATTGTGTCTGCCCTTCCACCCACAGAAATGCGTCTGACAAAGGAAAACACTGGTTTCCTTCTCACAAAACCCCATAAACACATCCCTGTATTACTTTATTAGATTTCTCTGCTTTACTTGATTCAATTTACCATCTTTTCTTCCAGAAACTCCTGGTCTTTCTCCATTTTTCATGACAGCAAATCTTCTCATGTTCCTCCCTTTCTTTCTGGAGCTTTGTAATAAAACATCTCATGGTGTTTCCATTTGACTATCCCTTTAGGCACAACGGAACAAAATAGATCACATCATTGGGGTTTGTCAAGGTGTAGTACTAAAAACAAAAGGCAACAGCCTTCTGAGTGGAGACCTAGGATGGGAAGAGATACACACAGCTGTGCCCTCAGAAGGCTTAGGTGATACTGCACCTAACCACAGTGCAAGCATCTAAATGAAATCCAGGCCTCAAACTAAGAAGAGGGCTAAGGGAAAAGAAGAGTTGGAAAGAGAATAACAACTGACTGAGTAATGGAGGCAATACTGCACCTGCAGTGTATGCACCATACATTGACATCCAGCTGTTCATGGAATTATCCTTAACCTGGCTTAGGTAGAAGAATTAAGTTCATTTAAGTGGGCAGGCTGTCTGAATTCAAAGTACAGCCTACCTACTTACACTGTTACAGATTCAGAGAAAGGAAAGTCATGTGGTCACTGGGATTGACTTCAACGTGACCCCTGTAGAGCTATCTTTGGCATGAGCTATGCAAACCCCGTTGCAAAGGGAGCTTGGGAGTCTTGATGCCGAAAGAACACATTAGTGGAAAGTAAAAGTGGTATTTTTCTTCTAAAGATGTCTAAATTCAAATTCAGAAGTCCACATAACTGTGATACAGACCTCCAGTTATGGTGTCAAGGAAAAGCATTATAGCAAGAAAGAGAGAGAGACAGAGCAAGACATGAAAGGTTAATTAGTATTTAAACACACAGTTGTGTTTTCTATTTGGTCTGACTGGAAAAATAAATTGTGGTTTTCAAAGTACTGGCTTGCAGGCTATAATTGGAAATGAGCATGGTAAATACAGCTCAGTCAACGTGGCACAGGAAACAAAAGAGAGATGGGAGGTGGGCAGAGGTGCTGCCTTGGTCCAGGCTGGGGCTGAATGAGAGAGTGCGGAGGGGCCGCAGGAGCAGAGAGAGTGGGTTTCTTTTTCCCTGGCTCTGACACTTCCCTCAGGTCACCCGGGGCTGGTGACTTCGCATTTCTGAACCTCTAGGTTCTCATTTGGAGAAGAAGGCAATTATAGTTTCTTTCTCTGTGCTGTTAGGAGTTCAAGAGGGAATATTTGGTAGAAAGGCTCGCATGGTGTCAAGCACACAAAAAAATGTACTTCATAAATGCTTGTCTACTCTTATTTTTTTCTCTGAATTTCTATATTTCTAGAAAATCTCATAGCGAAATGTCTTCTATTGTTTTCAAATCACATCATGTTTAGCCTGCATCTTTGCTGTCCAATCTGATTTCATCCCATTTCTATTACTTCAGTTAAGAAATATTTGCTAGGATGTTACCAGGTTCCTCAACACTAGGAAACAAAAAAATAAATACACCCTGACACCTGCCTTCAAAGGAATGAAGTGGCATTGGGAAAATGAAAAGTGGCCTCTGAACAGCATTCGGTGGCCTGTTATTGATCAGTAGAGACATCCTATGCCCATCACTACATGTAATTTTCACAGTGACCTCACAAGGTGGTGATGTTATAAACAGGAATTTGAGACCCAGAAAGGGAAGTCGTTTGTTCAAGGGCAAAACAAGAGGAAGTGGCTTGACTCCCTTCCTTCTCACTGAACCTGCTCTGTGTTTAGGTTCTCTCCTAACCCCCGCCCCACACCTGCCCAGCCCAGCCCATCATCTTCTCTGCGTTCATCTGTTAAGGCCCAGCCAGCTGCAACCCTTCACGTAAATTCATGGAATGAAAATAGTGTCATACAAAATACGTTCATTGCTAAGGGATGCACAGCTGGGGTTCTCATCAGCTAACTTCTCTCCATGACCATCAAGGAGGTCCCCAAATGGTGGGATTCTTCACCTTAAGGCACTCTGTCCTTGCTTTATATGAGCCACCTATCTCTAGGGGACAATATCTGAAGTGAGTCTTTACATCATCACAAATAATTGCAATATAAGAATATATTATAATTTAAATTAGTGAACCCATGCAGCAGGAGACTTTTCCTTCTTGCCACTCAGTGCCCACACAGGAGACCCCTTAAGAGTGTGTACATCATCTATGTGTCTGCTACATCACAGTGAATATTTCTCCCTCAGTCTCTACTGTTAACCTTAACTTCCAATATTCACACTCAACTAATCATTTTTCTAACAAATTCCAAATGTATTATTTAACTTGGTTGTTTTTATAGTGCACAAATTATTTCAGATACTTTACTGATTAAACATCCTTATATCTTTCTTGCTGTTATTTCCAGTTCCAACACCTTTAAAACCCAAAATAGCAATCATTATTTTTTTTGCAATTGATTTCTAAGTACTTTCTCCAATATATTTTACCAGTTTTCATGTTCACCTTTATTTTATCCAACTCGAATCATCCTGGTGCCAGTTTTCTGGTCTAGCAGGGGCCAGCAGATAGTAAATTCTTAGTATGTCTACATGCCTTACTTGTCTCATTGTTAAATGCCAATTTGGTTTAGTACAGACCTGCACTACCATACTAAAGTGCTCAAAAATGAATACTTATTTTTTTTTATTGCTCCCGTTAGATTGTCAATAATAGTCCTTCAACATTTTCCAGATATTACTCCTTTTTTCCTGACATCTGTATTTAGGGGTAAAACTGCCAAACCTTTGTAGGATGTCCTTCACTATAGCACTACTATTTTAATGTCAATGCTCTGCACTTCCTCTTCTTGGTGTCCAGGCAAGGGCTGCTTGTATTTGCCCACTGAACACCTATTGCATCCTTCCCACCTGCGAGATCCAGAAGGCCACATCCAGGAAGTCCTGTCTGAGAACCAGAGCCATCACATCACTTCCTCGTCTCCTGACAGCATGCCCCATGCATGTGAACACATGCTCCCTTCCCTCACTGCCATATCTATAGGGTTTGCTGGGACCAAGCTCAAGTTCTTCCCGTGCTTCTCACCAGGGCTATGACTAGGTCAATGTTTGAGGTGCCCTGGGCACACGCGCACTCCCAGGTGGCGCACCTTCACTCCAGGTGCCACTATTACAACCATGGGAATGAGCACCTCTTTACACTGTGCACTCTCATGTGTCATCCTAGCTTGGGCTCATACCCTGCTGACTAGCTGCTCCTGAAGGGTCTCAGTGCAATGGGCAATTTCGTGTGTCCACTGGGCTGGGCCGCATATGCTCAGACATTTGTTATTCCAGGTGTGTCTGTGAGGGTGATTTGGATGACATGAACATTTGAGTCAGTAGACTGAGTAAAGAAGATGACTCTCCCCAGGGCAAGTGGGCTCCACCCAATCAACAGAAGCCTGGATGAATGGGTGAAAGGCAGGCATTCCCGAGAGTGAGCACAAACTCCTTTACCAGATGGCTTCAAGCTGGAGCCCTGTTCTTTTCTTTTGGAATTCAATCGAAGTGTTGGATCTTCTTGGGTCTCAAGCCTATAGGCTTTCCAAGCAGAGCTACACTACCTGCTGTCCTGGATCTTCAGCTTACTCACCGCAGATTTTGGACCATGTCAGCCTGCATAACCACACTAATCAACTCCTTATAATAATCATTTCTCACATGTGTACAAAAGCACATACACATATTTATGCACACACACACACACAAAATATCATGTTGGTTCTGTTTCTCTGAGCTCCCAGTGAAACATATCACTTGCGCTTCTGTGATGAGTGAACTTCAAAATGTTCCAGCTTCTTTTTCCTGGTATTCTTATCCTTTTATGTCCCCTCACCAGTGTTTAAGTGGGACTCATAACTGACTTCTAAGTACAAAGCTATGAAGAAGATGAAAGGATGTCACTCATGATAATGTCACATTATTTGATCACATGGGAAACTTTAATATTTGAATTCACCTAGAATATGTTTGTTTCGTATAACCTTAATGCGTACTGGCTACTTCCTAAGAAATGATTTTCAGAAAGGACAATCAATGTCATGCCTCCAGTTGATCTTATAAAGCTCTGATGGAATGGTTTCTTCAGTGCCTCTGTTTGTGTGTGCATATGTGTGTGTGCATGCACACGTGTGTACACGTTTGTATATAAGCATTGGAATCCAGCCCAGGACACCAACCACACCACTTTCCCTTGGTGATTCTGGAATCACAACTTTTAGTCTCTGAAAAGTATCTGGGGCTCACAGTCTGAATAGACAGCTCCCAAGAGCTTTAGGGTGCAGGCAGTTCTGAATGGCAATGCCTACCCCTCCTGGCCAACTGAAAGTCTGTAACCTCAGCAACTGTCACAGGGGACATTTTTTAGCACAGAAGTGAAAGTCGAGTTGTAGCAAACAAAGCACAGTGCCATGTAATGCCTTCTTTTTGGTTAATCCTGCACGTGCTGTGGAGGAAAAGCAGAAACCAGGTTTCAGCTACTTCTTCAAGGCAGCTAGCCCAATAATCAGGAAGTGAGTGCCAATTTGTGCACAGAAATGTTAAAAAGAACAAGGATTTCAGGTTTGGGCTGACCAGGGCTTCAATCAAAGTCTGATATCTAACAAGCTGTGAGCTTTGGACAATGTGCTTAATTCTCCTCTGCTTTGGTTTCTGTCTCTGGTAACGTGGTAAAGCATTCAGTCCCTTTTCAGGTTAGTGTGAGCATCTGAACACAGCATGAAGCTCAGCAAACATTGGTTATTGATCTTCTGGTCACTATCCTGTCATCAAAACACTGCCATTAGCTTTGATGACTATTAACCTGGCCTGCCCTATTGCCATCTCTCTCCTCCCATCACCTCACTTTCCGTATATCTCCCTCATGAGTCCTTCCAGATTCATCTTCCTAAAGTTCAATTTTGATGATGTACTTCTCTTGCTCAAAGAGATTCACTGGCTCCCTATTGCCTACTTAGTATGCACAAACTCTCTAGTGTAACTCACAAGCCCTCCTATCTAGGACATCTGTCCTCTTTAGCAATCCCACTTGTTTTCCTTCAGGAGGTTCTTCCTAAATTCCTGTCCAAAAAGAGAAAGTGTAGAATTGGGATTATGCCATCCAGATCCAGCAAAGGGGTAAACTCAAAATTCTTGTACTTACAGGCAGTCAGACATTTGGCAAGCTTTTAATGATGCCAGTTTCACAGAGGCACTATGAGGATGCAGTGAATTACCTAAGAATGAAGCATTTTAAGAGTGCCTGGCATGTACCACATGCTAAGAAATTCTTGCCAAAATTCTTATCACCATGCGATGAAGCTCCTGGATGCTTTGTTTATAATAGACGTTTTTAACTTTAAGTCTAATATTCTAGATAATTGTATAGTTTTAAAAATCCCCTCTGAGTGTAAGCTCTTGGAAGATGTCAGTGTCTTCCTCCTCCATAGTAACTATTACAGACACTCGAACTAAGGCAGTGGTCTGAGTATTCACGAAATGGAGCTAACAACTGAATAGTCATGCACGAAGTCAATGGTCAGCTCCATCAGGCTGGACCAGCAGTCCATTTGGGTGACTCAGTTTTCTTTGTTAGCTCTCATCTTCTACAAGCCATGATAAACACTACCAAAGCAGCCCATCATGTACCCGCCATTAACTGTGAAGAGTAACCGTGAGAGGTTCAGGAATCTGCATCCAGGACTGCACGTCCTAGACCAGCCCTCACAGATGCTGCTGTCCACCCTCAGGTACAGAATGGACACCTGGGCCCAGATGTTGTCACCAACGACTCGTTATCTCACAGCTGCTCATCAGTATAAAGAGGTTCCCCTTTTGTTTATGAAAATATTCCCCAAATGGGGAAGTGAAGCAGCAGATTTTCTGCTTACTTAGAGGATTTTGGACTATTGCAAAATGAACTGACTCCTTTCATGGAGGATATGGGCATCCCTCACTGAGGGGGAAGGAAATCCCATACCCAGCTGGTGGGTCTCTGAACTGGAGGTAGAGCTGGCTGTCCATCAGCCTGAGCCTCGAATTCTACCCTAGCCTGATCCTTGTGACTGTAACAGAGCTGAGGACCTCTGCATATATGATCTTTCCCCTTACTCAACCATTTAAGGTTTTGCTTGTGGAGACAGATTTACCTGTGATGCCTAGGGCAGAGGGTGACTCTGACAACAAGTAGGCAGACCACAGATGATTCCTCATAGCAAAGAGTGATTCTGCCAACAGGCTATGGGTGCTAAGTCTGTTCCCTCTCTCCCATGAGAAAATGTCCTGATCCCTGTCTCCATTCCTTTGTCCCTTTTGTGCTACTTCCTTCCCTTCCTTCTTATATCCCTCTCTGTCTCTTCTTTTATCTCTTTCTAATGCTTCATAAAAGCAGCACTGGTATAAGCATTTTAATATTAACAAATATTAATGCACAATAATACAGCAAAAGACTGCTTGAGCTAGGTAGGTACTGTTGCTATTTGAGGTGAGATATCTCTTTGAACTGTTTTGAGTTTTCACATAATTAATCAGTGATGCTTAGTATATTGTCTGATACACAAATAGGTAGACACAGACATATGTATATTGCATATGCATGTAGGTATACATGCAATTGTCCCTGTTAACTAAATCTGCACAACATATAGATCCCTTATATAAATTGACATTTATTTGCACATAACTTATGCAAGTCTCCTGTATACTAAATCATCTTTGGATTAACTATAATCTCTAACACACTGTAAATGTTACATACATAACTGTTCTACTTTTTTGGGGAATAATGAGAAGACAAATATTTGCATGTATTCAGTACTAGTGTGACATTTTCTGAAAAATTTTCCATCCTTGACTGAGTCTCCTGATACAGGATTGTGGACATAGAAAGTGATTGCAAACACACATACATGCATATACATACAATGAGCACATGTATTGTTTATTATGGTAAAAAATGGCTAGTTTGGAATGAACGAATTGGAGGAAAGTTTTATGTTTCTTTTATACTTTTGTCTATCATCACAATTCTGCATTTTGTGTATTTTTACTTTTCTTTAGTCTGCATTTTCTTTAACACTTAAACATTACTTCTGCTACTAAAACAATCTGATACCATCTTAGAGGCCCAGAGGGCCATCTGTGTGGACAGTCCCTGTCACACCAGGAATTGTGGAGAAATACTGTCCTCATGGAGCTCTGATACACATCTCCCCAGAACGAAGTGCACAACACAAATTCGCTTCTTCTGATTTAAGGCAGTCAACATTAGTGTCACGGATCCTGCTTGTAGTAATCAATTTGCTTGCTGTGTTTTATTGCACTCAGCTCTCTCAGGATTAATTATTTCCTATTGATCTGACTGTATGTCAGGAGGCTTCTCCATTTATCCTTCAAATGACTCATCTCATTCTGTCCCTCTCTCCAACTGCACTCTGGTGGGCAGAAATATCTGAACCTAGTAGGTATTCAACCTTATTCATATATTAAGTTTATCTGGGGAGTCCTTAAGAAATAAAGATAACCTATCATTACCTTGGGAGATTATGATTTAATTTGCTTCAGGATGGGCATCATTTTTGTTATTGTTGTTAAGTTCCAGAAATGATGCTATGTTTAAGAACAATTACTTTACCTGTAATTTTGCTAACATTAGGACATCTCCAGAGATAATCCCGTGTCATACCTATTGCTACAGCTAATATTGTATACTACATTGCTTCAGTATAAGCACTACATTCTGTTACTTTAGAATAACTGGTAAATGGCATAGTCTCAGGCCCTACAGAGCCTCCCACTCTACCTTCCCACCTTGCCTGAAGTGTGTCCTCAACTTCTGTAGGAATATCTGGCTACTGGATAGCTCTCTTGCCAAATGTAATGCCTTGAGGTTCCTCAGAACATTCCTGAAAGTTCTATATGCCAACCTTCTAACTTTCTAAAGATGGGTTGCATATCCCTCTTGTACCTTCACTTGTCCATTCACACGTCACTAGCTCTTTCCACCAAGCCTTAGGAATGATTTGGTTGTTACTTGATTCTCACACTGACTCTCTGAAACTGACACCATTGTTAAACATTCTGCTTGTTTCTTTCTCCATATCAAAAAAAGTTGTTTATACCCCATGGCTGAGATGGGTCACATTTTCTAATTTATTTCTGGAATCTGAATAATCTGCCTAATTTCTGTTCCTACTAATGGGCAGAACATTCCACGGCAGGTCACCAGGAGCATGAGGAGTGTCCTTAACTAGCAACCGACAGCAAAGTAGCACTGAAGAAATGTTTGCCCTAGGGCAAAATGTACCTAATGACTGGTGGAGGTGGGGAACATAAGTCTGACCCTTTTGCCTGATGTGTAGAGTCCTTGAAGGGCCCTGCCAAGGTCAAAATACTTCAGGGCAAGTACCTGACACCTGTCTTTTAGCTGCATGGCAAGTTAACTTTGCCCCCTACCCAGTTGTTTCCTTCACTTTTACCAATGCTATTCCTGAGAGCACACTGCAGTAAACTCTGCACAGAAATGCCCACCTATTTTTCAGATCACTCGACCTAAACATACACGCTAATACCTGGAAAACAAGACATTAAATTTACTGCCCTTGAGATAGATGGTCAGGGTTCAAGGTCAGCCATGTTTTTCTGTGGGAATGAACAGCCTAGGGTCAGGGTGCTTGCTTTGCAGAAGAAGGAGAGGAAGGCATAAAAATTGGCTGCTTTGACCACAATAAAATGTTTTGAGCACCCCAGACCCTCTGTTTGCTTCAATCCTGATAGTTTTTAAAAATGGTTAAGAAGTCAAATGGTTTCTCTGCAGATACAGCCTTGGAATCCTAATTATAGGCATCAATGCCACAAATTGCTCTCAAATAGCTACAAGTAGACAGAAAAAATATCTATGCCCTTTGACCTAAATATGGCCTAAAGTCATATAATAATCTGGTCTGCCTATTGCTTTAGTGTAAGCATTATATTGTATTACTTTAGTATAGCTATGATACAGTATTATAATATAAGCAAGATTCCATAGTTACTATGTGTTATTAAATTCTATCCCTTTTAGCTAGCTATTTCTTCTGCCATGAACACCCCAGTTCAGTAAGCCTGAACTACTTCTGTAAACTATCCTGTAACCCACAACATCTTTTTTTTTTTTTTTTTTTGGTACCAGGGATTAAACTCATGACCTCATACTTACTAAGCAAGTGCTTGAGCCACTGAGCTAAATCCCCAGTCAAACCCACATAATCTTTAGATTTTCAGCATCTGTGCTGATCCTGTTAGGCTCAGAGGGTCACTCCTGACTTGTGTCCGACCATAGATCCTCTGTTACAACACTGGTTATTCTGTTGGCAGCACTCTATCCATCTTGAGCTCCTCAGGATTCTGGCCATGTCCCATTCATCTCTGTGCCTCTGGCAACTAGGAAACAGCCTGGAACATACCAAGTAGTTACACAACATGGGTGTGTATTGAATTGAAACAAACTAAATTAGTTTCTAATTATGAAACTCTTGACCCCTCAGAGAGCTACTAGCTCTGTTAATCTTCAACATTACCTTGTGACTCTTTGAGCATCAACTTTGCAAGTAGTTTTGAGGTTCTTGCATATGATTTCCCTCACCAATCCCTCCTAAACCAGCAGGAGGGAAGTGAGAAATGGACTTGCTGCTTACACCAACACAAGCCATCGTATAAATTTCTTTTCTTTCTTTTTTTTTTTTTTTATCCAGTAAAACTTTAGCACAGAAATTTGGATTGCAGGTGACTCCTGAAAGAGCTAAGCTGTGTGATTATTTTGGCTTCCATTCTAGGCCTACAGTTGAATTACAGTTGAAGAAAGTGAATGTTATAGCTTGTGTCTAGATGTACCCCCAAAGCCTCATATGCTCATGGGTGAGACTTTTCAGAGGCAGCTAGATCTATAGTGGGTGTGTTCCTGGGATTAAGGGTAACTAAATGGATTTAGTGTAGTTCTGGGTGCGGAGGATAATGGAAGCCCCACCCTGGGTGTTGGCAGAACCAATCAATACATGTAGAGCCTGGATGTAATCTAAAAGCAGAGAGGGAAGGCAGTCTTGCCACTGCTGATATCCTGCCTTCTGCCTGCTATGCCATGAATTTTTTTCCTCTGTGATATCTGTCTGTGATATCCACTCTGCTGTGGAGCCAGCTGACTATGAACTGAAGGTTCTACAAACTATAAGCTGAAATAAACCTTCCCTCCCTTAGATTATAGGTGTCCTATATTATGTCAGAGTGATGAGAAAAGTAATTAGGACAGATTTCGTACCAAGAGTGGGGTTGTTGCTGTGATATTACCTGGCCATGTGGTATAGGGACTTTGGAACTGGTTTTCAGGAGAAGTTTGGAAAATTTTGGAGATGCCAGCTGAAGAAGCAGTCCTAGATTCTGTAAACTGATCTCAGTGAGAGATTCTGGCCAGAGCTCAGAAGCCAGAATGCTGACAAAATTACTGGATGGTAAAAAACAGGCTTAGGAGTTCTTGGTTAGGGAAAAGAACAGAAATGACTGTTGGACCCCAGACCATGTACATCATGCTTTGACAGAAAATGTGTCTGCATTTTACTAATGTCCATAAAGTTTTCAGGAGATTGATATTAAGTGCAGCAGACTAATTAATGTGGTATAAGAAATTTCGAAGCAGTCTAATACTAAAGCAGTGGCAAGGCTATTGTTGGGGGATTTTGATATACATTGAAAATCAGGAGCAAAGAGCCAAGCAGAATAACTTAAACAGTTCTGAGTTTGTCCAGAAAGGAAGCTCCAGTAAAGTTGTGGAATACAAAGATGGAGCAGAAAACTTGGTTGCTGAAAAGGAACAGGACAATAGAAAAGATGGCCTGAAGACATAAAAATAATCAGTAGGATTTCACCTTTGCAACATCAAAATTGCAAAAGTGAAAGACTGCTTTGAAAAGAGAGTCCAGAATACCATATTCCAGAATGGTGGCAGCCTAGACAATTTGTTCTTCAGGATTGGGTTCACAGTGCTTAGCAATTCAGGCCACTCAGCCCCTACAGCCAAAAGAAAAAGAAGCTTGGTTACTGCTCCAGCTGGTGGCAGATCTTGACATCATCCATCTGGAGCTGGTTTTAGATGCATGCACAATGCAAGAGTTGTCAGGTCAGGAAAGCTGCCACTCGGATTTCAGAAGAATGCCTGAGAGGTTAGGCAGTGTGGCCCTGAGATGGCAGTGTGTGAAGTTGAGTGTGCAGCAGTGACTCCAGAAGTTTGGAGAAGACAAGAATGTGGATTATCTGAGGAAACCTACAAGGAGTGAGTAGAGGTGACCCTAGAGAGAAATGATAGAAGCTGGGGTAGAGTCATCAAAGTCCATTGGAATTCACATTTTGCCACAGATTGCCTTGGATGCTGGACATGAAACTATTTTATTTAATGTTTCTCCTGTTAGATTTGGACTTACTTTTGCCCCACTCCTTCCTATTCCTCTATTCGTACCTTTTGGAAAGGAAATATTTATCTCATGCCACTGTATTTTGGAAATATTTAATTTTCTTTTCTTTTATACAAGGGCTTGCAGCCAAGAGTTTGCCTTAAATCTCCAAGGAGACTTCAGACTTTGACTTCTCAGCAGTGCTGAAACTGCTTGGACTTTAGCAACTCTTAGAGATGGAATAAATACATTTTGCCTAAAATGATGTGCAGAATCTTTTGAAATTCAGAGGCACAATGTTATGGCTTATGTCTAGAAGTACCCCCAAAGCCTCATGTGTTCATATGTGGGGTTTTCCAGAGGTGGTTTAATCTCGGATGTGTT
The DNA here is from genome assembly GCA_004363535.1 of Dasyprocta punctata. Classification (NCBI taxonomy): domain Eukaryota; kingdom Metazoa; phylum Chordata; class Mammalia; order Rodentia; family Dasyproctidae; genus Dasyprocta; species Dasyprocta punctata. Next base: position 13,056 of record RJWM01041242.1, read on the forward strand.
TTACTGGGATTCAAGGTGTGTAATAACTAAATGGGTTTGGCATAGTTGTGTCAATCTTGGAAGCATCACCCTGGGTGTGGGTAGCACCTATCCATAATCTTAAAAGCCTGGATAGGCTACAAAAGGAGAGAGGGAAAGCAGGCTTGCTGCAACTAAATGCCTTTGGCCTGCCATGCATTGACTTATTTCTTCTCTGTGATATCCCTCTGCCATGCTGCCCTGCCTTGGAGCCAGTGAATTATGGACTGAAACCTCAATAAACTGTGAACTGAAATAAATTTTTCCTCCTTTAACTTGTGGGTGTCTGATACTGTGTCTCAACAACAAACAGTAACTAAGACAATGAAATCTTAGCAGAGGTAATAGACTTGTGAAGCTAAGTAGGCAGAAATTGGAGAATAAAGTTTATGGAAGCAAGAAAGCTGAAAGAAGAGAGCAATCCAAAGGAGGGGCTCTGTTATGGTTTGTGTCTAGATGTCCCCTCAATGATTCATTCAGTCATGGAGCAGGCTTCTAGAGTTTTTGATTAATTCATGTCCAGTGCTGGAATTATGAACATGAGTGCTATACCTGCCCTGGGGTGGATAGCCTGCATACAATATAAGGGAGGGAAAGAGCTCCTTAAATGAGAAAAAACAAGGTCTTGGTGTTACAAAGGGGTCAGAGATCTAGGAATTCTGATCATCCAGAGCAGAAAGAAGGTCTCCTCTGAGACCACCTTGGACCAAATGAAAGAATATTGCTACTTCTTTTTAGAGAACAGGATGTTCTATACACACTCTAGTAACTTTCAAGAATAAGCTTTGAAAGAAATCAGACTCATGCACTAGTAAATCATCTGCCTGCCAGACTAAAATAGTATTCTCTGAAGAACAACAACAAAATCCAGATTCTCAACAATATAGCATACATAATGTCCAGAACACAATGAAAATTAATAGACATGCATAGGAATAGGAAAATGTAATCTACCACAAAAATGAGTGATAAAAATGAATCTGAGATGGCTTCAATGTTAAAGTAGCACACAAGGATTTTAAAGAATTATAAATACATTCAAATGCATCAATGAAGATATAATGATAATAAGTTAACAGACATGGAATCTCAGTTGAGAAATACATATTGCAAAAAGAAATAAATAAAAATCTAGAACTAAAAAGGGCCATATCTAATGTAAAGAGTAAATTAACAGGCTTAAAAACAAGTTAGAGAAACATTAATAAACTGTAAGTTAAAAGAAATGTGCTGTCTGAAAACACCTGCCAAAAGTGGCAATTTTCTCTGTTTTTATTTTAATATTGGTTCTGCCACATTCAAGTTTTTCTCTCTCTCTCTCTCAGTATTTACAACTCCAGTGCAGCAGCATAAGGTTTATTCTTATTCTCTTTCTTTTATTTGTCATGTTCTCTGAGTGAGGAAACTGGCCCTCATCACCTTTATTTGGCCTACCTCCCTATGTATTTTCTGGTGAGACACATATCCCCTGTAGTCACCACCATATCTCCTGGCCTTCCTTATTCTTCTTGGGCTCTGATACCACACCATGTCATTCCAGTGTCCTCTGTAGACACTCTTCACGACAATAAACTCCAACTTTGGTGTTCCATCATATCCTCTTCTCTAACTCCATTCAAATGAAGGTATCAGCGTTATTGAAATAGACTGACAAAATTAGCAGACTTGTTATACTTCTTTCTATTCTTTAGTAGCATTTTAAAGCATAACCACTAGGAAGAAAATCCTCCTTTTTAATGTGAATTCAAATGTCTTCTGATCTGAAACCCTCTTGGATATGCCAAGGGATGATTGCATTGCTCCTTTTTGATCTAGTATGTCCCTTCACTGCTCAGGCATTGTCAGATCCTAGTGCTTCCTGGCGACTCTACTGCACTCTGAATTCTTGCAGAATAAGAATCTCCAACATCTAACACATTG
>RJWM01041243.1:0-15004 GCA_004363535.1 Dasyprocta punctata
CGGCGGGAACCCACATAAATACCGTTACATCCTCCAATCAGATCATCTCGGGGGGTACATTATCATTGGTTGGCGTCATTAGTAACTGGGCAGAGATCATCTACAGCGGGGTTGTTAACGCCCAGGAAACGGGAAACGGGCGCCAACTTGGCTCACTCGACGGGCGGGGCAATCTAGCTCAGGCCTCAGCTCCTACATATAGGCCTCACGGCAGAAGCACATCTCCGAGGATGGCTCCCCACAATAATGACCTAATAATGGAACACCAGGAAAAAACAAAATTCAATCTGCTTTACTACAATTTCACTCAATTAACATCTGCTCTCTCTCTTGGCCTCCCTGAAAAAATCCTTTGACGTTTGTGTTTGTAACCACCACCAAAATGAGCTTGATGCCAAAATTCATTCAATTACCAAACATTTCATTTGCAATGACAAAGGATTCTCTTTCTGGTTCTCATTTAAGAGATGCTTTGTTTTGCCTTTAGTGGTGATTTGGCCAGGTGTTGCTTTCTTTCCCACATCTGCCAACCTCACTGGCTGGGCTCTCTGATGTTTTCTCACCTTTTGCTCTTTAAAAACATGATGTTGTAGGTCCTGGGACTTATCTTGTGGTATAGGGATCTAAGGCAATTTAATCTGTAGCTCTTTTAGTCCCAGATACAAATCTGTGTTTTCTGATATCTGAGTCAGGGTCAAGTGAAATAGTTTGGCATGTACTACGAGAGACTGTGGCATTCTTCAGAGGTATAATCCAAGACCTTTGTCAATCTTCAAACTTCAAAACTCCAAATTCAGTTTGTCACCTCATTCTTACCTCAGTGAGGCACCCCAGGGAAACAAGTCAAAAGAACAACAGCAACAAAGGGAAGGGAGGGAAAGGGCATGTAAAAAGAATGAAGATGTGTGATGTGCACGTATCACCCCTCCACAATTAATGTAATTATGGTGTGCTGCAAACATGAACTAATAAAAACAAAGTTTTAAAAAAAGACCTCAAGAGAGATGGGAACTGGTGCATCAAGGAGGATTTCTAGAATATATCATTGAAAGTAAAGTATTTTATTTTACCATAAGAGTGGTAAAATAAAATCATTTACAGCATTATATAATTTGGTAATTTGACTGCTGGAGGATCATTTTTAAAGAAGGAAAGTAAAACATGAACTTGAAAAGGAAAAGAGTAAATTATTACCTTTATGTTTTAGTGCATAAGCAAAAACAGTGTCCATTTTGGCTATAGAAGGAGCTGGTTTGCAGCCAAGGAACAGTTTTTTTATGGATTTGGGCTGGGCCAGTGCCCAGGCTAAATAAGCAGGCATGTACTCTAGGCTACAGGTTGGTGAGACAAGTAAGGACAAGGCTGTAGCTAAAGGCTTCCAAGTGAGGTAACTAGGTGAGGGTGGGAAGAAGGTTACTCTTATGCATCACTACTTTGGGCCTGCTTGAGAGAGTGGGAGTATGAATATGTGTTTATGTGTGTGTGTGGGGTAAAGAACTACTGCAGTGAGAACACAGCAAGCAAAGGTAGGACTTGGTTGCCAGTTAAAACACAGAACACAGAATTAAATGTGAATTTCAGGTAAACATTGAGTATTTAGGTACACTTACACTAAAAAATGACTTGGTTAAAATCTAAGAATTACCTTGTAGTTTTGTTTACAAAATTTGGCAACCCTGAATTTAGAAGGCAAAGGTCAGAGAAGGCAGACGGGTGGCACCCTTCTGGGTTCTACTCAAGAGCCAGGCTGCCACAGAAATCTGCATAGCCCTCTCTGGTCAGTGGGCAATAAGCAGGTCTGTGAAATCTGAAGACAGCAGTACTTCTGTGTACTTCTAGGAAGAGTTTTTATTGTTGCTTTTGTTTCTTGCAAAAAGAAAGAAAAGGATAGAAGGCCAGAGAGGTGAAGGGAGTGACCTTAGGCAGAGATTCTAGATGCAAGAATTCTGTAGCTTGCTGGTAAATGTGACCCAGCAGGGAGAGAAGAATGTACTTGGAGCCAGGCATTTTCTATTTGCTATCGTATTTATTTTTCCAACCTCCACAGTGAAGTAGGGGAATGGTGGTGCCTATTAATTCCCTGGAATTCCACCTTTTCTTACGACATGTTTGATATTCTTTCCCCATCCTCATAGACACATTCACAGTCTGGACCTGATGGCTCTGATTTCCATGAAAATCTTATGTAAACTAGACCAACAAGAAACTCTCCTGAGCTTTGGAGGGCAGATAGAACTAAGCCCTTAATTGTTGGTTGAAAAGTTAGAAAGTCATATGAACTTAGAAGGTTGGTTTCCCATTTTTAGGTGGCCACAGAGTTTGGTTGAAAGTGTTAATAGAGTGAAGAAAGACAGCATGCAGAGGAAGCTGAAGAACATAAAGGAGAGAAGCAAAGTGAAGATAAACAGAGAGGGAGAAAGAAAGAACCTACTGGCAGCTTCCTACTTCTTGTTAGACTCTGCTGTCCTTAGAACTGCCCACCACCCCTTTATAATTCATCACAAATTTGTTTTCTATTCTGTTTCCTGTTCCTCTCAACTAATGGGATGTATACAAGTAGTTTTACGTGATTCTCTTTTACATTATCACACAGCAAATGAATGGTGGAATGTGAAATTGATCCCAACCTGGCCAATATTACTAGTTTTACTCTTCCTGGTCCTAGCCTAATATACCTACTTGTTCTGAAGTGTTCTGATGAGTGTCTTCTTCCATCGTGGCTGACAGAAAGTCAGGTATTTCATCTTTTCTTGGATAGACCTCAGAAACAGCAAAGCTTTACCCAGAAAGAGACTTGAGAAGTGAAGGAAATAGATGTTGATGTAAAGTAATTGAAAGTGGAAGCCTAGGCAGGTTTGTCCAGCAGGTAGGACCAGACCCTGCCAGCCACATGGCCCCTGGAAGACACACAGCTGGTGGAGAAGCCATGGCTTCCTGGGTCCTGGTCCTCAGGCTGCTGGAAATTTGGAAGTTTTAAGTAATGCAACAACAGGTTTGACGTAGGTGGGTAAAGATACATGAGTCCCAACTTGTGCTATTTACCAGTAATTTCCCACAGAAATTACACAACTCCTACTGGCAATTGGCACTATACCAGGCACAATACACAGTGATGACAACAGGCTGGAATTGTTCCTACCTTCAGGAACTTGATAGTCTATGGAGCAAGGGTGAGGTAAACAAAGACTTTTTAAAAAGTTAATTAATGCACGTAAACAACAAGATATGAAGAAGTACAATATATTGGGGAGGCCAAGGGGAGTAATGAGGTCTACACCAAGGAGCTTAGAATAGTCCAATACAAAAGGGAACCCTGGGCTTCCCAAAGCAACAGCTATTGCTATGCTTTAAATCATTGGTGCAGAATTTGTCTCCAGAAGGTAAATGGACTAGCCCACTATATGAGAAGGGAAAGAGATATTAGATGAAAGCTAAACTTTGTACGTTTTTCTAGTGTTTCATTTTTTTAATCCATCTGTGTTGGTTGAGGTGTTTGGGATCTTGGTCAATCACTGAAAATTAGTTATTCAGAACCCATTCATCTAATGGTTAATTGCTGAATGATCTCATTGCTAAAATTAGTTAGATATATTTTTCATCTGTACATACAACTGCCATTTTGTTGACAAGGGGAAGTCAATCAGGGCCAAAGACAGGACACAAAGCAGGAGAGGTAGAAGTTGAAATAGAGAAGTAGATAGGAGTCAGGCACTTAGTCCCTGAATCGGAGGTGCAAACTGTATTGAAGGGAAATTCTTCACATTGGCATATAAAACTTCTAGCCTTCAAGAGATTCTAGGCATTTAAATTGTGAAATTTAGAGAAAACTGACAGCAATTTAGAAGATCTAACGTCATAGCTAAATGAGCAAAATGCTAAAGTAACAACCTCAGAGAACTCACGGGTAAACCACGGCTTGCAGAAATCCTGTTGTGACTACTCCACTCAGCAAATACATTATTTGAGGAATTGAGTTTTGGAAAATTGGTTAATCAGAGTTGGCTTTCAAAGTCATGGTGATTCGAGGCACTGTCTTACTTCAGTTTGTTTTGGTGTATTTCTTCTTTGCCAGGACTCTTAGATCCAAGTGATAGAAACTCAAAATGGCTTTGGGAAAACAAAGTCTTACTGGAAGGATACAGGAGCAAACCACGCATTGAAAGAAGACTCCAGCAGTCAGCCAGACACTGTGACCTGCAGTGGGTCTGCAAGAACTACTGGCCACTGCTGGACCAGTGTCTGCCCGGTCTTATCCATGACTCATTGATGAAGAACCAAACGGGTCCTCACCTCACATCCCACAGCTCCCACCCTGAAGGATTGCACTGATTGCACTCAGTGTTGCTTTGAAAACTTGCAGGGAGTTTCCTTGATTGGCCAATCTGAACCAAGTGCCAAGAGCAGGCAGAGACAGTTTTCAGAAGCAGATGATGTGGGCAGACAAAAGAGATGTCTCTCTGAGGCCATGTGAAAAACTGGGAAAGTTGTCCTGTCCTTCTGTACCCACAGTACAGTTCTACTTAAAATAAAAGGACAAAACCAAGCCAAATTCCCAGATGAACAAGCCCTTAAGCTTCTTGGCTCCACCTGCCGGCTTACAGTGGAGATCCCCTCTTCACTCAAACCAGAAGGCAGCAGAGTACTCTGACCCTCAGCTCAGTGGACAGCAGATGGGAATTACCAAGGGGAACAGAAGACTTGCTGGCCAGATTGAGCCCTGCTTTGAATGTGGTAATAGCTGTTTGATAAATTCCACAGGGGCATTCTGTAATGAGGATGAAAAGACAGAGAGGGCCAGGGACACAACTGAGGGGCCCTGTGGGGATCACCAGAGCTTGAGGAATCAAGGCTGCCCAGCCCTGAGCCTGGCCCTGACAGTGGGCAGGTGTGCTGTCTGCATAATGCCCTTGATCTCTAAGAGAAACAGTGAAGAACCAATCAGATGGCGGCCTCCTGCCAACGACTCCATTAGCCTGCTCTGGTGGCTGCTTCTGAAGTGGCGGCCGCTGGCTCTGTCGCTCTCTTGTTCACCGAGGCCATATGGGCCAGGCAGGGATCAACGAGGGAACATCTGGCACAGGAACAAATCAAACAGCCCTGATGACTAATTTAGGAGTGTTGCCTCTCCATTGTTTTTTCTGTGACCTCACACTAAGGTCACCCAGTGTGACAGGCACAGGGAAGTCGCCTTCCACCTTCAGCATTTCCCCGGATCCCACATATTTTCTTCAAAAAGGAATCAATAGTTTCTTTGAGGGTAGAGACAGCAGCTACCTATCACTGAATCCTGAATTCTCCTGGCACAGTTAGCCCTTCCTTGTCAGCCCCTGGACACCCCTGTTCCTTATTAGCCATTTATCATCTTGCCTCTGAAGTCTCTGTTAAAAAAAAAAGTCCAGTGAATTCAAGTGCAACATGTTCTATTTCTGCAACTGAGCCTTTTCTCCTTTTGGTTCAAATAAAAGAAATAGCAAATATTCTACAGAGCATGAGAGAAAAGGCACAAATGCCGGGACCGTTAATAGACAAAATTGCCTGTGGTTCTGATTTTGGTGGTTTATATAACAGCTTCAAATACCAGTGAAGATAGGGTTCAGTCTTACCAGAAATGATCTTTAAATTAAATATCCATTTTCTTTTAAATTATCTTTAATGGCATATTAGAACCACATTATTTGCAGCCTAAAAGAAGGGTTTAGTAGGATATCTGGTCCTACTCATTTCCTATTTTGAGGTCAGGATCACATATCTGCCAGCTTAAACAGGGTGGTCAAAAAATAAAGTGAGTCTTAAATAATTTATTGCAATAAAAGACACATCACCATAACCCCCTTCAAAATACTCAAAATATTCCTCCTTTCTTCAGACTCACTATCCCATAATTCTTGTCAATATGTCTTACTCTGAAAGGTTTTTAAAATTTAAACATTAACTGTATTCTTTTTTAATCACCCCTTGTATTTGTAAAATTCTCCACTGGAAATAACACATCTTTTCTTGAAAATTTATTCTAACTCGTTAAAGCTATGCTGGGGGATAAACCAGGCCTTCTGTGTTTGTCTGCATCGGAGCATGATGCTGACCAGCTGCCTGTCATGGCCACAATGCAAGCAGTTTACCCACTCATCCTGCGTCACACACATGGTGCTGTGGGCCTTCAGAGTCATGAGTTCCAAAGGCTGACATCTTTTGCTTGCTAGCCACAATTAGTTGACCCTCAGAGACATTAAGAAATAAACTCCTCTTCCCAAAGGAGAGGATATATTATATTCACTACTCATAAAATTCTCAAGGGAAGCAAATGCTAGATTTCTCTTTTGTTTTATCCTGATACCTCCCCCACGTCTTGTTCCTAGGAGTAATTCTGGAGTTGCTTTACTAGTTATTTTCACCGGATTTCTTTGTGGACCTAGAACTTGATCCCTCCCTTCAATAGCAAGGACTGATGTTCATTATAAGACAGGCAATATAGGCAGCTTCATGGCCATTGGAGGAATGAGAGACGTTTATTCTTGTCCTAGCTTAGAAGTTTAGTCATGAGCTTGCTGCATGCTCAGAACAAGCTACAATCTCTCTGGGTCTCAGTACCAGTACCAGTACCATCTTCTAAGACATTCTATGTAGATCTTCTGATTTGGCTGTAACACAGGTGAAAATGAATAACAGATTCAGGCAAGAAGAGAAACAAGGAAAGCTATTCTTTCTAGGCAAGGTGATGATAATGAGCTAATATGTGTTCAAAGACACTATGTTCCAGTACTCAGAACATCCCACTATGTCTTCACTGTTCTGAGATACTCTGAGAATATCAGGAGTCAAGACTTTCAGTGAGTTCCTCTGGAACTCGGAAGGATTTGCATTTGGTAGGAAGACAGTTCAAGGCATTGTCTGGAGTTTGTTTCTCTTGGTTGCGTGACTGCCCATTATAACTGCCTAATGATGGCGATAGGATCATTTGTCTAGTAATTACAAAGCCTTTTTATTTTAATGTCTCATTTAATGTTCCAAATAACCCTGTGGAGTAAATATTATTTCCCTCTGTTTTAGATATGAAAAGCCCGAGGTTTAGAAAGTTTAATGACCTGGTACATGACGTTCAGGAATTAAAGTGTAGAGTCGGGGTGGAAAGATGGGACTTCCGACTCCAGGTATAATACTTTCCATCTCTTCAAGCTGTGTCCTCAAGGGCCTGAATTTGAAATAATGCATCTTAGGGGAGGGAGGGAGCTGAGCCAGTGGAACTTAGATCCCCTGCCTCAATCAAAACACATTTATTGGGGTCCTATTTTATGATTTCACACTAAATTTAGCTTTGAAAAAATGCTTCTGGTTATAACAAAGAAGGTCATGAGACACAACACTGTACTACAGTAGTATTAAAAATGAAACCTTCATTAAGCCCTTGTTCAATATGCAGAGGACGATTCTTCATTCTTTGTTCCAACAACCCCAGCTAGAAATCCTCTCTCGCAGTGGAGGTGACCACAGTTGCTCTTTGTTTTCTCATTCCAAGAGCTGCATTCTGTTTTTGGTGGATCCTTCACAGGAAAAAGTGTTGTGTGACTAAGGGAGCTGACTGACATCCAGTCAGACATTCAGCTCAGACAGAGGCCTCGTTCCTTTCCTTATAAGAATTGAACCACATGTTCCAACCTGCCTCATAAATATAAAAAGAAAAGGCTAGCTTCCATTTTAATGAGAGGAAATAATTACATGTCACACATTGTCTAAGCAGTTTTGTATTTGCTCTAACTGTAATGCTGACATTAGCATTCAGAAAGGCTGCTCATACTGTGTGCAGATGTTGGGTTTATAGATTGTCATGTTCTCTGTGGCCACAAGATGTCAGGCAAATATGGTCATGCAATGTAGGTGCAGAAAGGTGTCTTGGCTCCTGAAAATGCCATTGATGAGTTCATTAGCTGATTAAAATCCTTCCAATAAGCTTGTTGGAAGAGCCTAGGGAAAGTCTATGAAATGTGTCATATTGTTATCCTGTGATGGAGACACTGAACACTAGCTGGTAATCAGATTAAGATCAACAAATATTGATTGTACATGCTTGCACGATTAAATCCTGAATAATTAAAGGGCACTGAGTTTCCCAGCTCTTACTCTAGCCCAAGTTGCCGTAAGAGACATGTGCTGTGTTTACAGAGTTCCAGGATCACTTTCAGAAGCAGCCGCCCTTGAAAGTTTCTGTTTGGTAATTTGATGAAACAAAGAAATGGATTTTAAGTTATCCTGACAATTATCACATAATTGTCAGGAAATTTATAAACTGAAGTGTATTCCTTCATTAAAGGCATGCACCTAAACATGCGTTCATATATAATGTAGATGTGTTTGTTCTATGACTGAACATATTTGTCAGTTAACAGTTGAGCTAACACACCACTTTTCACTATTCTTTTAGTCTCTTGACTGATTCCTTGGAGTCAGGCAGAAGGAAGCAATAATGACAAGCAAAGGTTGGGCTCAATCAATATGTGGTTATTGAGTTCCTGCCAAGGGCGAGGTGCTGGTGACGACACGACAGACCTGGAGGGCATGGTCTCTGCTTCACTGTCCCTTTTCTTTCATTTATCCTCCTTCTCTGATTTTCTGTCCTGCTTCTTAACCCTTCAAATCCTCCTTACTGCTAAGTTGGATGATGTATGGATGAGTCTATCCATTCCCCTTTGAAAACACGTTGGCCTCCTATTGTGTGCTGAACTTTAATTTGAAGAGTCAAAAATAGATTTAAAAATGGTTCTTACTCTCCTGATAAGAGGGTGTGGTCATGCAGCACGAAACAAAATCCAATTGCAGCAGTATGGTTTTGGTGATGTAAGCAAGCAAATGTGCTATGGAGGGATTAATTTTACTTGATCTTGAGGGCATTGTGGTACTTTACAAAAATGGTAAATTAGAGTTTACCAAGTGAATGAGGATGGGGGCCACCTGAAGAATTAGAATATTTGAAGGGAAATATGTTAGGGTAAAGGAGGTCTGTAGTGTGGTGACTTGCAAGGGTAGAAGTCCATTTGTCCCTCACGTAATAGATCGGGAGGTGAGCAGTTAGTTTGACAAGGCCACTCTGCTTTACAAGGTCATTCAGAGATCACAATTCTTCAAACTGGTTGCTCCACAATCCACTAGGAATTTTTCACATTAGTGGGTATCAGCTGACTTGTTGCTACGTGTAAGTGCCTGTTATAGGAAGAATACAGAGATGAGGTCAAGGGCAAGTTAGATTATTTTATTTATGAGGCAGAAAGTTGCATTTCATTGGCATTGGCACTGGACTTGCGGCCACCTTTAGCTGTAGATGGCTGGAGTAGGGGAGCAGAGAAATATGTTTTCAATGAGGCGGCTCTGTGTTCTACTATGTTCTTGGGAATAAAGAAAAGTCTGGCATAGCAAAAGAATATGGAAGGGAAGAGTAGAATTTGCATGTGGTTAAGTACAACTGGATTGTGGCTCCTGGGAGTGAAGTCAGGGTCAGAATGTGGAGGGGTTTGAATGCTGTGTTACTTAGAAACACTTTAATGGGGTCAGCATGCTGAGCTTTGTGTTTCGGTTCTGGGAGCTGGTGTTCATGATTGTTTGGAATGGCTACAGTGGAGGCAGAAAGTTGTGGTTCCAAGTGAAAGTGAAGTTGAGGGTATCACTTAAAGGCAGGGTGGGTCAAGAGTGAGGGTGGAGGAGATTTAAAATATTTAAACCATAATTTGGACTGAAACTGGTTGATAAGTTTCTATTAGTCATACCAGTTGGGAAGTATTAACAAATTGTTGTGACTTGTATCTGGATATCACCTCAAAGCTTCATGCACTTTTCAGAGGTGGTTGAATCCAGATTGTGTGGATATGGATTCAGGGTGTGAATATTAATGGTGTGTGATAACTAAATTGGTTTAGCATAGTTCTGGGGGTGGATAGTGGGTGGCACCAACCAAGAGTTGTAGAGTTGTAGCCTGAACAGAATAAAAGGGAAAAGAGGACCAGGCATGGTGATGCCTGCCTGTAATCCTAGCACTTGGGAGGCTGAGGCAAGAGGATCACCCATGAGTTCAAGGCCAGCCAGGGTTACATAACTACAAGGTGAGATCTTATCTCAAAAAAAAAAAAAAAAGAAAAAGGAAACAAAGTTTACTGCTTGCTGCTTCCTGCCTACCCTGACAGAGAATGTTTTCTTCTGTCATGCCCTTCTGCCATACTTCCCGGCCTTGGAGCACCCAACTGTGGACTGAACTGCTACAAAAAATAAACTTTTCCTCCTTTAATGTGTGGTATTGCTGATATTTTGTCCCATCAATGAGGTAGTAACTAAGACACAAACCATATGCACAGTATTTCTATTATCACCAAAATCTCTTCAAACAATAGATAATTGTTCTTATTCTCCTCCCCACGAGTCATAGGTTTTATTTAATATGTATTTTCTAGAAATTGAAGTAGCATAGTGGATTCTTTATGACTGACTAAATTCATTTTTCCTGTAGTTTTCAGAAAAACTTCATGGTTTCAAAACCCAGGGTATGTTTGTACACTGAGAATGTCATTCGTGAGATTAGGACCCATAAACAGAATTCATAGGGTAGAGATGTATAAGATAGGACACCATGTTTACCATCTGTCATGAGTAATGCTACTAGTAAGCAGACAGATGCCAACTTAGCTTGCTTTCTGGAGGCACTCTATATGTGAAGACAAGTTCTCAGAAGATTGCTTTAGGGGTATGGAACTGAGCAGGGGGAATTATCTGTTTCAATATTAAACAGTGTTGAGTACAGACGGTTTGATGCATTCAACTCAAGGTGGAAAAGTGGCTACCAGGGACATTAACTATTTATCTTGAACTTACCTGGCATCTTGTTCTAGACAATCCAGGAATAAATTTTCAAACTTAGAAACTTTGCAGTTTCTGTTACTATTACTGCAGTAAGGGACACTTACAATTAAATGCCACACACGTAGATTCTGATGAGAATCAAGATTCCAAGCCTCAATTTAGCAACTAATAGGAATACATTTTATGATGAAGATGAGCTAGATGTGATCAAAGACCAAGACATCAAAGACTCATCAGGGGCTGGCTAGCATACTTTTTCCATGCAGAATTAGGTAATAAAATTTTATTATTTTTATTATGTCATAAGAACAGAACACTTGTATTGTCACACAAAAACAGAACAGATAATATGTAAATAAGTGTTCCAATAAAACTTTATTTATACAATCAGGCAGCAAGCTGAATTTAATTCAGACAATAGTTTGCCAATACCCCTTTGAGTCCTATACCACCTGTATGCTTACAAAACCCTTCTTCAAAGAATATTCAATACTACTGATCTTTTTCTACTAACTAAAATTCTCCCCTAGTTTGCCTTCATCTACTGTGGTTGTAATTTGGGATGTTTTTAAGATGTCAAATCACAGGAAATCTCTCTGTTCATCCTCACAGACATTTGTTGTATCTCCTATGTGCTATAACACTAACAGAACTTCCAGAAGTCAATCTTACTTCACTATAAATTCCAGATTAGCAATTTGCTCTGTATATGTTGTAAACCCATTTTGCAGTGAAACAAACCAAATTAAAGTAACACTAGCAGACAAGAGAACTGAAACTGATGGCAAGATATTGAACCTTAAGTCTAGCATTTGACCCACCCATAATATCCATAATAATTTTTGGATATATTCTTACTCTCCAAGTATAAAATTTTGACCAGAATGTATATTGGTTTAGTTCAGTATAACGACAATAGGGAAATATGGTATTATGGGTATCATAGAAAATGACTAGAGTTTGGGGTCTATAAAAACAAAAGCAAAACTGAAATGTAAACCTAAGTTTGCTGCCCAGCATTCTCTTTATAGTTATAGCAAACATGACCTTTGTGGAACAAAGGAAAGGTGATTTAGTCACTGAAACTGAAGCAGGTTTGTATGCCCATGTGCAGAGATTTAATCTCTATACTTCATTAAGCATGCAGCAGTAAGTGGAGATTGCTTCCCCTGCTACTGATGAGGGAGAAGTGACCAGAACATCTTGAGTCACCTGTGAATGGTTTCTGAGGGCTGCCAGGCTGGAGGGCAGATGGAATTCTGGAAAATGTTGATTCCCATGTCCCTCATTGTTATGGAAGTTATATTTCATTCCAGCTGGTGGCACTCCTCTGATACCCTTCCTGACTCTGAACCACACCCTACAGAGATCAACCTCTTCCACTTCACCACAGATGGTGCTCTAATAAGGTCTACGACACTTTATAGACTTGTCCATTTATATGTTTCTTCTGCTTTCTTTGAAGGTGACAAGTACATCGAATCTCTCTGTTTAGCACATGTTGTGACCTTTAATAGTCCTTCTATAAATAGTTAATAAGAAAAAGAGACACAACCTTCCACATTTTTCTTCTTTACACGGACCTTCCAAATAATGAGTGTGTGGCAGGACTGATCTCTGCTTCTCCTCCTCCCAGGTGGCTCTGTTTCTCCTCATTGGGTCTCACCCTATGCTCAGCCATGTGCTGTGATTTAGCTGCTTTTGTGCTCCAGACCTGCTTTATACCTCTGTACCAGCTCTAGAGTTTGGCAACTTGAGCTAGATTCTGAATTCTTCACTACTTATTTGCATATTTACTTCCTGTGTAACTTTCCATGTCCTCCCTTTTTAATCTATAAAATGATGAGGAAAATAATAGTACTTAACTCATAGGGATCATAAATTTGAAAGGAGATAATATATACAAGGAGTTTAGCATAGTATGTAGTATATAGATCTTCGTAAATGTTAGCTCTTACTATTACATAAGAGATGATAGACATTAGTGAATCAGAATCTGTCTTTTCAATGTTTTATACTGAAGAATGAGATTACTTACCTGGAAGCTACCTCCATCACTGAAGACAGGAATGCATTCTATAGATCTGTATCATGAAGAGGTACAGATGGACAGAACTAGGGCTTTGGATGGCAAAGACATGGGACAGGCAAACAGGCCTCTCTCTGAACCCAAGAGGAGCAGGAACAGTACTCCTTGTACATTCTCTGGATGCCAAGCATCTGTGTGATTGGTTGAGATAAAGATTGGATGTTCTTGCTAATGGATGATATGGCCTTCCAGACTTTGCACAACTTAATGGCAAGATTACAAATGTCTTACTTAGGTAGTTAGCAGCTGATCAATAATTATTTATTGCACGCCTAGCAAATCATTGTCCTGAAAGAATATGCTCCCTCCCTTGAACGTAGTCAGACATGAGCTTTGTTATAATGCTAACCAAAGTGGAGTAGGCAGAGGCCTCCAGTCAGTTGAAGAAGGGCAGGCTTCCTGCCCGATTGGCTCTGAGGAGTAGTTCATGGTCATGAGGCCAACTGTAGAGAGGAAAGGATGACAGGGGCGAGACATTTTCACCACACCGAGGTCTTCTGACATATACCATTTAAATGGAAATGAAAACCAAGACTAATTAAAGAAAATTAAAGGCTCTTTTTGCTCCTTCCCTCTGCAAGAAACATTCCATAGTACATGGCCCAGTCAAACAGATCAGAGAGGTCAGCATTTTCCACTTCCAAATATACATCAGAGTCATATTGAGGAGGAAGCATACTGAGTGCTTTGGAAGCAGAGGCATGCTGGGCAGGCTGTCTGAGAAGGTGCTTTAGCAAACACATCCTGATGGCTGAAGCTTCTCAGGATCTTCCCTGCTCCTTCCAGTCCCCATTCCTGTTAAACATATACTACTTTCCTGGCCTATGTACTGCAAGTAAAAAATCACCCTTAGTATCATATGTGAGTATTGTTAGGGATAAGTGTGCATTCCTCCTGGCTGTGTAGTTGTCTGTTACAATATGTTATAAATAAATAATATTTCTATAAGAGAAAATAAAACAGAGGAGGAAGGAAAATGTTTATCAGACAGAACTCATGCCAGTTAGGAGAGTCTGGATTGGAATGTTAACACAGATTAAACAGGAAAACACTCTGCTGCCGGCAACGAAAGCTCAGGAGTAACCAGCTTTGACAGGATGGTGCCAGGTAGACATTTTTAGATGGAAGGCATTTGCTGTCTCAGGCAGGGGCACAGACGAGCTCCAATTAGCGCAACGCCTGCCCCGCGCTGCTTTGACAGTGCAGCCAGCTCTGTAGGGAACTGGGCCAGCAGGGAGATACTGCAGGAACCCTGGATCCCATTCAGAATTGTCCAGGGAGAGAAGGCAATAGATATTTGAGTAATATCTGTAATATAACAGCTTGAAAGATTTGAGTCTTCCAAGAAATCTTAGTACAGGAAAACATATCTATCATGTATTCATCTTAATCAACTCTGGACTTTTGTGCAAGGTTATCTTCATTCATTCACTCATTCATTCATTCCATAAAAACTTAATGAGTACTTCTTAAGAGTTCCTTGAAATATATCCTTGACAGTGAAGGAAGTGCAGGAAGATGATAAATAATAACCATATTAATATGTAAATTATATGGTTTAGAAGATGAGATGTATTGTGGGAAAAAGATAAGAATAGAGTAGACAAAGAAAATAGGAGGGTAGTTGACAATTTAAATATAGTAGACAAAGTGAGTGTGATGGAAAATGTGACTTTTAGTCAAGGACTTAGAGGCAACATGAAAGGCAGCCATGTGGCATACGCAGAAAGACTGTTCCAGTAAAAGAAAAACCTAGAGATAAGAACAGATCTAGCTTGTCCTGATGAACAGTGAGCCAAACTGTGTTAATCAGCTTTCTGCTACTGTAACAAATACCTGAGATGATCAACATACAAAGAGAAAAAGGGTTATTTTGGCTCACAGTTTTGGAGGTACTGGTGCATGATCCATTGGTCCCATGGTTTGGGGTCTATAGTGAGGCAGTACATCATGGAGGGAGTACTAGTGGGACACAGTTGCTCACTTCATGGCTATCAAGTGAAGAGGGGATTGAAGAACGGGCTGGAGTTTCACTGCCCTCTTTGAGGACATGCTGCCATGATCTAAGTCCTCCCACTA
>RJWM01041244.1:0-15014 GCA_004363535.1 Dasyprocta punctata
CCGGCGCTGCTTCTCTCTCCCTCCTCTTAAGCTGCGGTTGATGGGGAAAGGACATTGCGTGTCCCCCAGAGTGCGTATTTTCCTAGTGCAGCGAAGCGATCGCTCTTTAAGGTGGCCCAGCTGGACCTTGCTGGGGTGTCGCGTTCGCCTCCTTCCTGCGGGCACGGAGCTGGGTCTGAGTCGCCTCGTCTGCACGATGGAAGGGGGGAAGTTCTCGAACAGATTTGAACAGCCGGTTCACCGTTTGTCTGTCCTCACCTCCCCCTGGCTTGGTCTGCAGTGCCGAGAGCCTGATCTTTCAGCATTTTGTAAACCACTCCTCCCCCCATTTTCCTTCTCCCAGAGGGGCCAGCAGAGAGCGAGTTAAACGTTTTAGGAAGGGCGGGGGACAGGAACTGATTCCTGGGATGCAGCCACCTGGAAAGGGAAAGGGGCACCACCGTGGGCCCCCAGATCCCTGGCCTCCGCGCGCTCCCGTCCCGCGGGTGCAGCGCTGGAGGAACCACGCGATTCTCCCACTTCATCTGCGTCTCTTGTCCTAGAAAGGAGGCAGAGAGGCCCGGCTGGCTGAAAAGGCGGCGGAGGTGGAGGATCTGCCAGCCCGTTTGCATAATGTATGTTTTCTGCCTGCCTCCCAGCATTAATGTCCTTGACTGCCAAGGCAATAACCTTTACCTGAGCCCGGGTGCCCGGGCTTAACCTGAAAGAATAGCGTTGCTGTCCACTGTGTCAGGAATGTGTGTGTGTGTGTGTTTCCCCCTCACAGGCAGGAAAAGGTAACTGTCGGTGGTTTATTCCATGCATTGTGTTGTGTCGTAACTACAGCCTGCAGCCGAGGCTGAGCCCAGTGATTGGACAGTATTTCCGAGCAGTCTGCCCTATCTAAACTCTTAACCCTCTTCCAAAATCAAGTCACCTGCCTCGCCTCAACCCTGGGCTTTAATCCAGGTTGTTTTTGTGAAATTCTTTTGGGATTGACAACTAGACAAAGGAAGGGGGGAAAAAACCTTATTTTCCTAGAGGGTTTCTATTTCTTTTCCTTGCTCACCGTGTGTATAAGATAACAGTCTGTAGAGCTTCGCCCTATTAAAAGTCCCCTTATTAGGATGTTGTAGCACATTTCTAGTAGCAATTTGCTTTTTTCTGAATCCAAGCACATTCTCCATCTCCAGGGCTTTTTTTTTTTTTCCCCCATTAGGAAATGTCTAAGAAACTTTAGAGTCCATTCCTTTCCTCTGCTGACTAAAATTCGATGTGGTGGAACAGTGAACAGGACCCCATCTCTAGTACTGATACCAAGAAAGTCAGTCTTCATTCAGAAAGCCCCATAGTTTCTCTCTTCTCTGATGGAATTAGGTAATTTGGAAGTAACACCTTTCAAAGATTCAAGAAAGTAATAGTATTTGCCAGCGTGAGTTAAATGGCTGTCTCCAGTAACTGAAAAAGAAAACAGGGAATGAGAAACTGCTATGTTAGCTGCAGGGATGAATCTTGGTTTTCAGGTCATAAGGAAGTCTTCCTTATCCTAAGTAATGTCCGAAAAGTCAGGCTTGGAGGACAGCTCTTCTGTCCCAGCTGGACCACCACGTCATGAAGAGCAAGTGTGTGGATGGACCTTTTAGCATACCCACAGGCTGTTTGGAGATGGAATGTCAGGTCCCAGCAGAAAAGGTGACAAGTGTTCTGACCAGACACCTTAGCAGGTTTGCAGAGAAGTGCCTCTTGTCATTTGTCTTCTGAATTGCAAAATCTTGACGAGATCATTCAGATCAGATGAAAGCATATGCTATTCAAGAAAATAATTTTTGCTGAGCTTTCCCTATAAAATAGGGGTTGAACCCGGGGTCTTGTGCATGCAAGGTGGGTGTTGTACCGCGCAGCTACCCTTCCAGACCAGGAGGATATTTAAATGCCTGGTATTTGTAGTAATTCTGAGTTGTTCCCAGGGATCCACTGTGGATTGTGTAGAAAATCTGTAGGATTGCCCAACTTTGTTGGAACAGTGAAGTAAATGTGAACTGGAAGTAATTTGTGTCATTGAAACCTAGAGAGCTACCACTAAAGTGTATGGCATACGCTTTGTTACTCCACTAATTTTGGTCTCAGTTACAAAAGCAGTTGAAACCATTTACTTCCTGCAGCACCTACCTAGCATCAAGAAACATGCTGCTTTATTCTGTTGTCACTGGCAAATGCCTCACCCCTTACTACCCTGTATTATATCTTTTATCTTCTGCAATGAGTCAGATTGCTGAGATTATGTGTGCTGTATTCTTCTTCCTTGTGGTCCTCTAGTATTATCTAAGAAAAAGCTACCAAGGATCTGTCTCTTAACTCATCTCAAATACAGATGCTACACTGGACTCCTCTAGGAATCATTAAAAAATCCTGATGCTCAGGTCTCACCCTTTACCAAGTGAACCAGGATTTCTGGGAGATACGCATTTTTAGCAACATTTTAAAATGTCCCCGAGGTGACTTCAGTTGTAGCAAAACTTGAAAACCCCTGGTCTATAAAATGCATTCCTATTATCGATAATATATTTTCCTTAAACTGTTCAAGTTATGTTGTATGTATCTTCTTCAGAATGAGCCCCTTTACATTGGCATAGATTAGTGTATCAGATTAGTTGGTTGATACTTTGCCTCTAAGAGTCTAAGGGGCTAAGTTACTAGCCAGGCAAATTTCAGTGTTATAATAGAAACATTGTGAGACTTGAACAGTGGAAAAGTACAAGTGAAAGTAGTTCTGGGAAAGACAGTGGAGCACTTTATATGAAGATGGACAAGGAAAGTAGAGGGAAGAAAGGAGAAAGTGGAGAAATTCTGAAGATTGATTTCTATGTACTGTGCAAGTGAAAAAAAAAAATGGTAATCCCCCCATAAGGGAAGGGACTGAAATGTGCACTGCTGCTTGAAACCACTTGCTTAGAGGACGGTTTTATAATATCTGTCAGGAGCCTGAGAAGTGTGCTTATTCTATCCCCTCAATCACTCTGTATAGGATTTATTGTATATCATGATGGATATAGACAAAATTGGGCTGGGGATGTAGCTTGGCAGTAGATCACTTCATAACACACACAATTCGGAGCTGTAAAGGTGGAACCATTTGCGTAGGTATGCTAGCACACACCTGTAATCCACCTTAGCTACTAGGGAGGCTGAGACACAAGGACTGCAAGTTTGAGGTTACCTTCAGCAACTCAGCAAGACCCTGTCTCAGAATTTAATTTTTTTTTTTTAGGGGCTCGACATACAGTTCAGTGGCAGAGTGCTTAGATAGCATGCATGGTGCTGGGTTCAACCTCTAATACAGAAAATGAAATGAAAAATGGAAACACTTTACAGGATTAAAAACTGTTCAGCTAGTTCTTTTCAAAGCACTGTTATTTATGAGAAATATGAGGAAACATTCAACAACCTTTCCCCCCCCGCCGCATAATATAAAGGAATGAAGATTTAAGTACAATATAAGAGGGGGAGAGGGAGTAACTCAGAGGGGAAGCACTTGTCTAGCATATAGGAACCCTAGGACTGACCTCCTCATCTTCCCTAAAAGCAATAAAAATTTTAAAAATTCATGTTGTAAAATAATGTTAAATGATTTGAGAAAGATTCATACTGTATAATGTGGGAAAAGGTTATAAAACACCATATATACTACTTCATATTGATATACTTCAGTGGTTATATTTTTTGTTTTTTATGGTACTGGGGATTGAACCCAGGGCCTCACACATGATAGTCAAGCACTCTGCACTGAGCTACAGCCATCGCCTTCTATTTTTTCATAATGAACATCTATTAATAAAAACTTATTCTAAGTTTTTGTTTTTGACCCAAGAGTATTTCCTACTTAAAAAGTGGAGCTGATGGTCATATACACATCAATGTGGTATATACTTTTGGGATTTTTCTATGAAGAAAACCAGATTTCTTTTTAAGAATGTATTCTAGATCTTCTGATAGCATACTTTCATGAGTGGTCACTTAGACTTACCTGTAAACAGATTGAAAACCTACCACATGAGGCTTTGAGGAGATGCTCAAAAATAGTCTTAAAAAAAAAAAGTGAAATTCAGTGGATATCTTAGGAAAGGTACAGTTACAAAGGCTTATGGAAGGGAGAGGTTATGTACAGGTCAGAGACTGATAAACATGGTTTCAGAGTTCTAAGCAAGAACCTGCAAGCCTGCATTGTTATACCTTTATTATCTCTTAACCTATCAGTTCTTTCCTCTGTTTATCAATTTCTTTCTTTGTTTATTTTGGGGTGCTGAGGATTGAACCTAGGGCCTCGTGTATACTAAATGTCTGCTTTTACCAGTGAAGTGTACCCCACCTTTACTTCTTATTTCTTGTACTATGAATTTTTTCAGTGACATAATGTAAAAGAGATTGTTACAATTGACATTTCTGCTGATGTTTTCCCTATTTCATATAGAGGATAGTGCTTTAGGCCTAGTTAAGCAAGTATTTTTTTTTTTTTCCTGTGAAATGTCCCCAGACTCGGTGAGATTTAATGTGCTCTCACCTGAATTCTCTGTACAGGATGTGCTTTCAGGCTGTGCGGGTGTGGTTTAAATGACAGCTCAGCTGGAAGCCCTGCAAAGCTGCAGGGTGCTAACCCTTTTCATCACAATTTTAGATTGGAATTTTTACTAATATCAGGTAAATTTAACTTCAAAATATGAATAAATAATATTATGTCTCCTGCCTTCCAGACTTGTGATGATGTGTATTGCTTCATATAAGTTGCAGATTTCTCTAAGTACAGTAATTTTTAGCCGATTTGATAGGATTTTCTTTAAACGCATGGCAGCAGAAGGGCTTTAGGAATAACTTCAGGGCACCATTTAACCATGATTAGTGCTGGCAGGTGAGCAATTTCAGTTGTCTCTGCAAAGAGCACTTGTAAAACATTAAAGTCAGATCGATTTGGCCACCAGGACTACAAGATAATGCCTAATTTATAGACTCATTTTTATTTTTTCTAGTACTTCTACAAACATAGCCCTGAGCACAGAAATGCCATCATTATTCCATTATTTTAATGGGACATTCTATTTCTAACATGCAGCTTGAACTTGATCCGAAGGCATTTCTGTGAAGTGTGAAAGCGTAGCTCTTCATTCATAAATGTTCTTTTTAGGCATAGTTAATTCTTTTAAAATAGTGAGCATATATTTATTTTCACTTCCTTATAAAACTATGTAGACCCTGATTAATGCATTTTGAAATTTTCTTCTCCCTCTTCTTCTTCTTCTTTCTTTTTATCTTTGAAATAAAATGGATTTGGAAAGAAAAAAAATAAAATACAAAAAAAAATAAAATACAAAAAAAAAATCTATCACTCACTTTTCTCCTCCATTTTATGCTTCTAAAGAATGAAGAAATGTCATTGAATTTCTGAATGACAAACCTGGCCTCCTTGTCTGGCTAATCTAAGGTGTGCCGTATTATGAAATCTTAAAAATCTGCCTTTCAGGGTATCCAGAATAAAATTAAAATCCTGCAATCTGGAAATGATCACTTATTCAATAATTTTGTAGAAGTGTGCACATGCATGCGTGTATATGTGTTAAAGATTGAACCCAGGCTTTGTAGGTGCTAAGCATGTAAGCTATACCCCTGACCCTATTCAATAAACATTAACTAGATTCCAATTTGAGGGGCTGGTAGAACAGATGAATAAGAGAGAGACCTAATCTTGAGAACCACATAGTTGAGTGAAGAGAGATAAACCAACTGCTGGTGACATAGTGTACACTTGAATGATGGAAGGAGAGCTGTGGAGAGGGGGTATTATGAAGTCCTGCAAAAGCCTTGAAAAGGACATCTGAAGTACACCTGGGCATGGGGCATTATCCTCTAATCTCAGTTATAAGGATGAGTTACAGTAAAACAGCATTGTTTAAACATGATATCTCTCTGTGTCAGGTACTGTGCTGTGTACTTTTGCATGTAGTTCATTTAATAATGTCAGGCAGTTACCTTATTTTTCTTTATCTGAGGAAGGAATTGAAATGCAAATAAAGTAACTTGCATAAGATGGCATGGTTTATAGAGGCGGAACCTGCATTCAAGTCTAGCCTGTCTTAGTCCCGAGCTCTAGAGCTCAACTGTTATGCTAGATTGCCTTTCCCAAGGAACTGGCCAAGGAAAGGAAGTGGAGGACAATAGAGAGGAGTGAAAGGGGCATTCCAGCCAGAAGCAGAAGAATGTCCCAAAGGGAGAAGATGGCACAGCTGAGGCACTGAAAATGGCTTAGACTGGCTAGAGCTTAAACTTTAGAGGTCAGAGAGTGAAACAGAATGGATGAATGGGTCAGGTAATGAAGAGCTCTCTAGGCAAGAGAAGCTACAGAAAGATTTTTAGCAGGGAAGGCACGTGGTCGATAAGTATTTTGGAGTACTGCTTAGAATTTAATAAAGCAGTAGTGAAGGCACGAGATGGTTTGGGAAGTGTTAGTGCAGGGAAGGGTATGAGCTATGGAGGGAGAGTTGAGACTGCAAGACATGGAGTAGATTGAAGGAGAGAAAGGAGCCAAGATGACCCCTGGACAGACTCTGGAATAATGGTGACAATGGCCATGGCTTAGGAGGAAGAGCCTATCTATGGCTGAAGATAAGAGTTTGAGGGCTGTTGTAGTCAGGAGTTGTGAGGAGAAAAGTTAAATACAGGACACAGAATTTATAATATTATTTTATGATGGTTACTCAGAGTTAAATACAAGAAAGTGCAGGAAATCTGTCCACAACACTAAAGACCCAGAATATTCAGCCAAGGGCCTGCATCCTACCATAATGTCCTGCATGGGTCCAGCTGAAGACCTAGAGCCCATGACAGTGCTTCCAACAAGTCCAACTGGAGGTCTAGAGCCTATGACATTGACTCATGAAAGTGTTTCATGGATCTGCACTGGGAAGGCCCAAAGGTCAGCAGTGGAAACTAGAAAGTCTATGCCAGCGGGATGAAGGAGCTATGTCAGTCGGTTGGGGATTCTATACTGGAGCCAAGAAGTGACATTCAAAATAAGGACCAGAGCTCCCCTGAAAAGTACCACAGCCATCCTCAGTGACAATGAGGTCCCGTGCTCCTCTGACGATGAGAACAGTTGAGTACATGTCAAGAAGCCACTGTGACAAGCTTCTCCTGGAGATTAAACAGCACACATCTTCCCCTCTGGACCCAGGAAGCAATGCTCAATGTAAGGATTAGAGCTCCTCCAAAGTGAACCATAGCCCCTCTCAGCGACAAGGTCCTGAGCTCCTCTGATAAGAATGGCTGAATTCTTATCAGGGAAGCTAGCCATTACAAGCTCCTCCAGGAGAACCAATGGCTCGAAACAGCAACACTTAGGTGAACTCACAACACCTCGCTCTTCTTTTCCACATCTCTTTTTATGCTGACGACTTTCCTCAGGTGGGCCATCTATACTCAGCACCATGCTGATTTAATTCAGCTGGTGTTAAGTTGATTGCCAGTTTTTAATCCATAACAGGGCCTTGTCATGAGGTGTTGCTGGGACTAATGCTAGGGTGGTGGTTACATAGCTGTGTATACAGGGCCAGGCTTTAGGAGGGAGTTCTAAGCTGGAGATATGGATTCAGGGGTCACTGACAAAGGAGTGATGTGGAAGTAGTGGAAATGAATGCGAGTGGAGTGAGAATAAGACAGGGATTCTACCAAGGGTACTTGTGGGTGACACCAGTGGTGAGAGGAAGTGGCTCGCACTGAGATGAGACCTTCAAGAGCGTGATTTGTTATTATACTTTGGGTTTATAATGCACTCTAGATTTTATAGAGTTTCCCTTATGTACTCTAATTTAATTGATGTTTTACAGTAAGTAACTGGTTAAGATGGTCATTTCTACTTGTCAGCTGAGGTAAGTTGAGGTTCAGCAAAGATCATGACAGCCTCAAGATCACGAGCTTCATTATACTGTGAAGTAGGGACTGGAATGGAAATTCCCAGGCTCCTACTGTCACCCTCTCCCTGCTAGGCCTTGCCGTGGGAATGCTCTTGATAACGCTGTCAGAAGTACAATCTCTCTGTGCTGACCTTTTTATTTATTTATTTATTTATTTATTTTGATCATACACAGTTAATCTACAATGGTGATTATGTTGCTCTGATATAGTGGGGGATATTGGAAGCAACTGGAGAGAATATGTATGGATTCGTGGTTAAGGGACAAAAGTGACAAGATTTATAAAGAGCTACACAAGTGATTTCTTGAATAGAATGCCAACGCTGATGAGTTCTGAATAGTTACAAGAAACGGTTTTAAGTTGTTACTTCTATAACACACTTAAATATCAACATCTGGTAACCTACCTATACACCATTTGTAGTGAACCTGTTGGATAGCTCACCTCTCTATAGTCTGTCACTGTATAAGTACAAGTTTATTGGAGTTCCTGCTACACTCAGATGGTCCCCAAGTTGTATACATCTAGGGTAGCCATATAATTTATTATTTTTTAAATATTCATTTATTGGATGGACAGAACCAAGGGGCGCACTGCCACTGAGATCCATACCCAGGCTTTTTGTTTTTAATCTTGACACAGGCTCTCACTAAGTTGTCCTGGCTGACCTTGAACTTGTGACCTTCCTTCCTCAGTCTCCTGAATAGCTGAGATTACAGGCCTGTACCACCATATCCAGCTCAAGACAGTGGTTTGAAAACAGAACTATTCCCAGATTAGCCTGAATAGATATTCACACATACTGTATATTTTGTTGTTGTTGTTGTTGTTGTTGTTGTTGTTGACATTGACTCGAACCATTCAGCCTAATATAGTCAGAGTGGTAGAAAGGTCCCCACTCACTCCTGGGTGCTCCAATCTGACTACACCCTCCTTTACACACTCCCCAGCTTGCTTTGGAATAAAAGTACAAAATTTTCTTAGCTGGCACCACTCTGCTGACTCCAGCCTCACGGTATCCCTTGAGGGGTTTGTGTGCCATGTGGACACCTTTCCACTCCTCTCTCTGACTGGCGCACCTCCCTGCCCTCTCTGCCACCATCCCACACGTCTTTCAACAGCCAATGAAAATTCGTCTCTTTTTGACAACTTCCCCACCTCATTCTCCAACAACATTAGCCTGCATTTCTCTCCATACTCTGCTACCACTTTTTTTTTTTTAATGACCCTTGTGTGTTTCTTCCCTTATATTAAATACTCCTTTATGTACAGGCTCCTTACCAAACCATCAGCTTTCTTGTCTATCATAGACACAATTTTTCTCTTACAGTTTTTGTTTTTGTTTGAAAATCATACATGATAGATAAAATAGAAAGAAAGTAGAAATTCATCTCTTTGGTTTCTTTTAGTCTTCCGCAAGGGACAGACCCAGAGCTTCTGGGTCCTTTTGACTCTGGATGTTGCTAAAAATGGATTTTTGTTTTCCTTTGAAACTTTCGTTTTGCAAGCCTTGATGTTTTCTGTCTTTAACTTCCTCATAAATAACTCTGTTTTACTGAGTTAAACTTGTCTTTGAATTTATAATGCACTTCTTACTTCTAGCTAACATTAGTTATAATTACAGAGCATCTTTTTAAAGATCACTAGCAAATTCCCAATTTATTTTATATCATTCTACCTTTTACTTTTCAGTGGGATAATTGATGAGTACTCCATGAAAAATCAATGAGACACCCTCTTCTAAGCTGCCTGTCCCAAAATACCAACCCTGCCCCGGGACCCAATGTACCCTTTCTTTGAACATTTCGAAGTCTACTTTTTTAGAGTGCAAGATGTTTACCTCACTGCTTTTAAATTTTTTATGTTTTAAAAAAAATGTTAACTAATACACAAGAACAGAAGTTGTGCATATTAATAGGGTGACCTCGTTCTTTCTTGTATGTGCCTATTCTAAGATAGGATCTTTATCACAGTGGATCCACTTACTGAATAATAAGTGCAACCACTTTGTAAAATAGTAATATTTTTAGTTTTCAAGAAGGAAAATAGAGTTCCAACAAAATTACATAACTTGTTCATCGACACAAAACTATTTAGTAAGGCCAGCTGAGAACAAGGTCTTCTAGACTTCGGGGCCCTTTCAGCTGTGTTCGACAGTGTCCTCTGGTGGTTGTTCAACTTCTTTTCCCCTTCCCGCTCCATCCCTCTACTCCAGGCTCTGTCCTACTAGTTGTGCAATCCACATTAAAAATTTATCTCTCAAAGGGGTATATTCCTGTATTTACAGATTTAATTTTATAGGATATTAATGTTAAAAAGAGAAACTTGAGACAAATCATATTTTTTTCCAGACATTACAGGTTTTTTTTTTGAAACAAAATAAAATGTAACAGTTTATTTGGTCAAAGAACAATCAGTGAATCAGGCGGCACCCAGAACCTGGAGAGATTCAGGAAGCTGTACTTTGCATGTGAGCAGGGAGCTTTTGTAGACACAGCTTGGAAGCAAAGTAGAGAATTTATTTGGCTAGCTACGGTTAGGCATTTGTCTTTTTGGTTATGATTCAGTGGAAAGTGCTAGAGGTTAATTGGCAGATTCTGACTGGTTAAGCTTAATTGGGTTTGGGCTTGTTTAGAAGCTCTGGATATAAGACAACCTCAGGTTAATGGGCTTCTTCTGGTTTGCCTTAACAACATGTGTTACACATTGCAAAGTGTTCCAATGTTAAATAATTTAGAAACACTGAGCCGATTCATTAGAATTTCTTTTTAATTGCAAAGCATTTTAGAATCCCTACTATTCTAATGTGGGTTTTGAATCAAAATAGGATATACAGTGAGTCCCAAATTTAACTGACTGCAGATCTCTTATTTTACAAAATTCTTCATGGAATTGGACATTTTCATAGTGTTTAACAGCGTGGATTTGGGTTAGACGTGATATATGCCTGTAATCCTAGCACTCTGAGAAGCTGAGGCAGGAGGGTTGAAAGTTCCAGCCCCACATGGGCAATTTAGTAACTTAGCAGGATCCTATCTCCAATAAAATAAAGTTTAAAAAGGGTAGGAGATACAGCTCAGTGCAAAGGTCCTGGGTTCAATCTCTAGTGCTGAAAAAATTACAATAGAAAAGAGAAAAGAGTATGGACTTTAAGATTAAGGAGGACTGTGTTCCAACCCTGTTTCTGAACTATACTAGCTATATGACTTTGAACAGAGTATTTAACCTGTGAGTTTGTTTCCTTTTCTAGTGAGTGGTTATAATACTTTGCCTGTAACTTATTATGAAAGTTCATAAGATGATGCATATAAAGCGTTATTGCTTGTTGACATCACCATCACCATTCCCATCAGACATTAGTTAATATAGAAAGCACTCAGAGCAATACCTGGCATGTAAGAAATATATTTAGTCCAGATCTGATTTTGTCAGTTGTCTGTAGTACACTATGAAAGGAATATGTTGTTTTATCATAACTCTTCCCAGCTTGATAGTGCTCTCAAGTTTATGTTTCTCTACAGGTGTCAGTCTTCTTCACATGGACTGTTATTGCCCCTGGCTACTAGGTTTGAATCCTATCACTGGCACTTACTAGTTATGTGACTCGTTGAACAAATTACTGAACTGCGAAGGTACTACTAGTTTCTTTATGTGTAAAAGTGATAATAAGGACAGGGTCTCTCTCAAAGCTTGTTATAAAGATTAAACACAATTGGATATATAAATTTTAACACAGTGGTTGACCTATAGCAAGAACTCAACACTCTAACTTCCTAATGTTAGATTCTTGGAGTACATGGGTTTAATTTGCTGGTATGCATTGTCATTATCATCATTGTTAATTCATATATAATTCTAACTTTGCTGTACATATTTCAACCCAATCTTTGTAACAACCCTGTAAATACTATTGTTGTTTTTATGTTGTAAACGAAGACTTTGAGGCACAATAGGTTAAATTAAGTATCTGCTCAGGTGACAGTCAGAATTATAATGCAGATTGTCTGCAGTTAACACTCTAAATGCAAGGGAGATTGAGTGTCTTTTTAATAATCTTATATTAATGATCTCTACCAGGCTTTGCCAAGATATCAATTCATTTTAGAATTTTATGTCACCCGAAAAGACTTACACTTTAGTTACCTGAGGTAATGTTTTTGACATACATGACAGTTTGTTATAAAAATTAAAGTGCTTCTCTTGAATTCTAGTATCAATGGTGGGCCATCTTGCCACAGGTGTGAAGTTAGCAAAGAAGTACTTGCAAAAAAAAGAACCCTTCTCCACTGTTGGTGGGAGTATAGACTGGTACAACTACTGTGGAAATCAGCGTGGAGATTCCTCAGAAAACTAGGATTAGGGGTTCCATTTGACCCTGCCATTCCACTCCTGGGTATCTTCCCAAAAGAATTAAAAGCATCTTACCACAGCAACATAAGCACACCTATGTTTATAGTGGCACAGTTTATAATAGCAAATCTTGGAAATAACCCAAGTACCCATCAACTGGTGAATGGATAAAGATGTGGGTTTTTTATACAATGGAGTACTACTCGCCATAAAGAAGGATATGCTCAAGACATTTCTAGGAAAATGGATGCACCTTGAATCCACTCTTAAGTGAAATAAATCGGATGGACATGTGTAAATACTGCATTGTTTCTCTGATGTGAGAAACTGAAAGTGTAAATGAGGACCAAAATAAATAACAGGAAGAAAATGGGGAGGGGAATAAGGGAGAAGGAAGGTGGAGAGAAGGGAAAAGTTAAAAAAAAAAATGAGAAAGGACAGAAAACATGGAAACAAAGGTTTTGTAAATGGGGAGAGGAGGAGGGGTTGAAGAAAGAGTAGGGGGATGGGAAAAAACAAGTTACATCATGTATAGGTACAAAGTCTCTATGAGAAATGTGATCATTATGTGTATATCTAAAATATACTGATAAAATCTGATTAAAAAAACAAAAAAGTACTTGCAAGCATAGTTGACATTTTTCTCAACAAAGGGCTTTGGATTTGCTCAAGTGATTGATGTCTGTGATGTCTAGGCATTTTGCCTCTACATGTGCAACAGATGACTTTGACTTCTGAAGTCATGAAACACTGTCTAAAGTCAACCACCATAATTAAAGAAATTTACTGTGAATGCTATCATTTGTTACTTGAGCAGTTATTATGTGCTGAGTCTTGAAATATAGTAATTCACAAGATAAAGAGTACCTGACCCTTCTGGAGTTACAATCCGGTGCCAAAAGCAAGTGGCAGATAATTATGAAAGAGGAAATCTGTGGAAGTTTGTTGACAGACCAGTGATAATTGGAAGCTTGGAAATATAGGAAATCCCCTGAGGAAACAGTGATGAATGAGATTAGTGGTGTTAAGAGTTGCTGAGAAGAAGTAGACCTAACAAAGGCATCAGGGAGCATCGAGGAAGAAAATTTGGAAAATAGAGCATCAACACCACCTAGAAAGAGCTCTGTCAGAAAGTAAATGTTCACCTGTGTTCAGTTCTCCTGAGAGGTGGAGGAACATCTTCAGTACCTATATCCTGGTAGACTGTCATTCACAAAAGGTACTCCAGGCAACTGTGGCTTTTATATTCAAGAGCTCGATCTGTGCCTTATTTGTTGGAATGATTTCCATGATGTCTGCCAAAATTGATGCTTTGACTTTAGCAATCTTGATATTAGCTATTATTTCTGACAGGAAATAGTCAAAACATACTTTATAGTTTCTGATTAAAACCTCAGATGGAGGTTACAGAGGGGTATTACTTATCCATATATATTAAGATATACCAAGAAATGCCCTTTCCCCAAATAACTAACTTTTAATTTTTTTTCATTGGCTAATTATCTATATGAAAGCATATTTTACAATCTGAAATCTTTTTTTTAATAGCTTGATTTTTAGATTGACAGATTAATAGCTGCATAATTACAGGGTGTAATGTGGTATTTTGGTGCATGTATATTGTGCATAATCACTTCAGGTATTTTGGTTATTCATCCTCTTAAATGTTTATCATGTTAAACTATGGACATTCAAAATCCTTTCCTAAGCTGGGCATAGTGGTGCACACCTGTAATCCCAGCACTTGGGAGGCTGAGGCAAAAGGATTGCTGCAAGTTCAAGGTCAACTGGGGCTACATAAGGGAGTTCAAGGGCAGCCTGAACTACATAATGAGACCCTGCCTCAAAAAACAAAAAGCAAAGCAAAGCAAAGCAACAACAAAAACCCAAATCCTCTCCAAGCTATTTTGATGGTATGATATTGTTAACTGTTACCACCCTTCTGTGTGATAAAACACTTGAATTTATTCCTCCTATCTAGCTGTGTCCTTGTGGCCATTAATTAAGCTCTCCTCCTTCCCCACCCCCTTTCCCCAGCTACAGTGTGGATTCTTAACAGGATAAGTAACTTTCCCTGTCTGCTCCAAAATGAGGTTCACCACAGATGAATATTAACCTTACTTCATTTTATGTTGAAACCTATTAGTTCTATAGCTATGAGTAAAATGTTGAATATTCATACTGTATTTTTGTCAAAGATAGTGAACTATACAGACCCTGTCTCAAAAAAGAAAGGACTTTTATGTTGGAGGTGTAGCTCAGTGGTAGAGTTGGCCTAGCATGTGTGAAACCCTGGTTCAGGCCCCAGCATTGCCAAAACAAACAAACAAATGAACATTTTAAAAGTTGGATTTTTCATTTGGCTGTTGTCAGTGGTTACATAAATGTCTTTATGCCACCTCAACCACCACCTTCAGTTTTTTTGTTTGTTTCTATTTTTAAGCTTTAGAGAGTGGCAAACCATCATGGGCAGCATTTCTAAGTTGTATTTATCTGTGATCTTTACAGTGGCCGGAATAAAAATTGATTCCTGTGACTTTGTATGCACATGGGAGGTGCAGGTTTATTTTCAGGGGCTTTATGCACATTGGAATTAAGCGAACAGTGTCACACTCTGTTCCAGCATTTCCTCTTTCTGTTCATGGAAGGAAATGATGCATTATTCATTTTCTAAAATGCAAGTCTATTTCCAGACACACTTATTGATCACTCTGAGTGTGCCAGAC
>RJWM01041245.1:0-15004 GCA_004363535.1 Dasyprocta punctata
CCAATGCTATTTTTACTTCTCATGTGACTGAAGGTTTCTGCTTGCATCTCTCTGAAATGACAAAGACATGGGATGTGTCTTTACAGGAAAGGTGGTATGAGTGTGAAGCTTTACTAAGTGTACTCTTCTTCTTTCTTTTTTCAGTAGCCAAGTCCTACTATGCCAACTTTCAATCACTTTCTCATGCTTTCAAAAGGCTATTACATTTTAAGTGAAGTTTACAATTGTTATTCCTAATTGACAGAAGACATATCATGTTAATATAGTTACTGTAATATTTCTGCATTAAGATGTATCAGTCTTATTCATGTAACAAACATAGCCTTTTCTCATTATTCATGGTAGATGTATCTATAAAGTCATCACAAAGACTGAATTAGTAAATTCTTAATCATTCTTTCTATAAGAAATACAGTTAGGCTCCTGTGAGCTGACATTTTCTTCAGCAAATCATTCCATGTTATTTGCATGTGCTTTTGTTTAAATATATCTAATTTATTTTGTATCACTCATTCATTAACACTGAGCTCACAGACAACAGCACCATAACACAGACCTGGACAAAACTCACCCAACATGTATTTTCTCCATAAATCATATCATTGTTTTCAATGCTTGGTACATGAGACATCATTTCAGCATTATCTTTGGAGACCATTTTGGCAAAATCACCAGAAAAGCATAAAATGCAAAAAAAAAATGTGGCATTAAACTGACCATAAGAAGACATTTGTTCAGAGTGAGGAAGCTAATAAAAAGGCAGAATTTCATCTTATTCAGCCTGAACTGGGATATGTATATTGACCAACTCAAAATGTTTGACAAGGTATTGATTTAGGTACAAATAAGTTTTAGTTCAAATTTTTCCAAATTTTATTTTTTTCTTATACTTCATTTTTAATAATTTATATTTCTGTATTTTCATCTATTAATATTTTTAGAATATCTTTTTTTATTCATAAAGCCTTTGCCTACACTAATGTCTTCAAGAGTTTTACCTACTCTATCTTCCAGCAGATTTAATGTTTCTGTTTCAATGTTGAAATCTTTATCCATTTAGATTTTAAATTAGTACATCGTGAAAGATATGGGTCTAATCTTAATCTTCGGCATGTGGAAAGCCACTTTTTCCAACACCGTTTATTAAAAAGACTATCTTTCTTCCACTGAATGTGTTTGGCACCTTTGCCAAAGATAAGATAGCTTAGTGTGTCTGGAGTTGTTTCTGGATCTTCTAAACTATTCCATTGATCCTTGGGTCTTTTTTTTTTTTTTTTTTTTTTTTTTTTGCGGCACCGGGAATTGAACTCACAACCTCGTGCCTGGCAGACAGGTGCTTAAGTCACTGAGCCAAACTCCCAGTCCTGGTTTTTTGAGGCAGGGTTGCACTGTGTAGCTCAGGCCGGCCTTGCACTCACGTAGCCCAAGCCAGCCTCGAACTCACAACGCTCCTCCTACCTCAGCCTTCCGAGTGCTGGGATTAAAGGTGTGCACCACCACGCCCGGCTACCACACTATTTTTATCACAGTAGCTTTGTAGTATAATTTCAGGTCAGGAATTGTGATGCCCCCTGTCTTGTCTTTGTTGCCCAGGATTGCCCTTGTTATTCTAGGTCTCTTCTTGTTCCAAATGAATTTTAGGATTGTTTTCTCTAATTCTGTAAGATATGCTATTAGTATTTTGATTGGGATTGCATTGAATATGTATAACAGTTTTGGAAGTATGGCCATTTTGACTATATTTATTGGGGACCTGGCCTAGATCCCCAATCTTCTGAATGAGTGTACTGTGAAGGTTTAAATAAATGAGACAAATGGTATGATTTTATGGCTCCAGGAGGATCAAAGACCCTGCAGAATTCTTGACTCTGCAGTTATCATGAGGGCTAAGACAAAGAGCTTCTCTGGGCCACCCATCTATATTTTCTGAATGAGTGTACAGCGTAGGTTTAAATAAATGAGACAAGTGGTATGATTTTAGGGCTCCAGGAGGATCAAAGCCCCTGCAGAGTTCTTGAATCTGTGGCTATCATGAGGGCCAAGACAAAGAGCTTCTCTGAGTCACTCATATATATTTTCAAATAAACAAAGAGAGGGGATACTGAGGGAGGTGCTGAGGGAGGTGCCGGAATTGAGCAGGACTTGGGAGTCACTTCAAGGACGTCTCCAAGATGGCCTTTGTGATGGGACTGTGATGCCTGCAGAGTAAGATGCCTGCAGGGCAGTCTCTATTAACATAATTGATTATGGAGCCAAGATGTCCTCAGCTGCAACCTTCTTTACTTTGCCCTTTGAGGTATCTCTGACCTCATTGGCCACTACAGGCCTCAATCAGGACCAGTGATTCATAGAGGTTCATTTACTATGAATCAGCTCCCATCACCAGGCAAGGGGCCTAGGCCTAGGACAGGCTCACAGATAAATAAAATGCCAATTAGTAAATTTTAAATCCTGCTCGGAGCCACTTTGTGGTGGTCTCCAACATATACTGATTCTTCCTACCCAAGAGCATTGGGTATCTCTCCATCTTCTAATAGCCTCTTCAATCTCCTTTTTCAGAGTACCATAATTTTCAGTATAGAGGTCTTTTACATCTTTCACTAAATTGATGCCTAAATATTTCATTTTTTTGGATGCTATTGTAAAAGGTATTGTTTCCCTAACTTCTCTCCCAATGAGATTGTTACTTGTGTACAAAAATGCTATTGATTTTTGAGTATTGACTTTGTAACCAGCTACATTGCTAAATCTGCTTATTAAATCTAGAAATCTCTTGGTGGAGTATTTGGGATTTTCTAGGTAGAGTATCATGTCAACTCAAATAATGCTGTTATCTTCTTCCTTTCCTATCTTTATTCCTTTTATTTCTTTCTCTTGTCTAATTGCTCTAGCTAAAGTTTCTAGAACTTGTTGAATAAGAGGGGAGATAGTGAACATCCTTGTCTTGTTCCTGATCTTAGAGTGAAAGCTTTCAGTTTTTGTCAATTTGGTATGATGTTAGCTATCAATTTGTCATCGGTAGCTTTTATCGGATTGAGATAAAGACCATCTATTACAATTTTCTGTAGAGTTTTTATCATGAATGGGTGCTGGACTTTATCAAAAGCTTTTTCTGCATCTATTGAAATAATCATATGACTTTTATCCTTGGCTCTGTTAACATGATGTATTACACCTATGGATTTATGTATGTTGAACCATCCCTGCATCCCTGGGATGAATCCCACTTGATCATGGCATACAATGTTTTTGATGATTTGCTGCAGTCTATTTGTCAGTATCTTCTTATTAAGAATTTTTGCATCAATGTTCATTACGGAGATGGGCCTGTAATTTTCTTTCTTAGTTGGATCCTTCTCTGGTTTTGGAATTAGAGTAATGCCTGCTTCCCAAAATGAATTTGGGAGTATTGCTTCCCTTTCAATTTCATTAAAGAGTTTGAGAAGTAGTAGTGTTAGATCATTACTAAATTTCTTATAGAATTCAGCAGTGAATTCATCAGGGCCAGGGCTCTTTTTTGTTGATACTTTTTAAATTATATGTTTAATTTCATTCAGTGATATTGGGTTGTTTAGGATTTTTGTATCATTTTGATTCAGCTTTGGTAATTCATATGTATCTAAGAATCTGTCCATTTCTTCTATATCTACCATCTTATTAGAATACAAGTTTTCAAAGCAGGTTTAAATAATTTTCTGGATTTCTACTGGGTCTGTTGTGATTTCACCCTTTTCATTCTTAATTGCATGGATTTGAGTCCTTTCTTTCTTTTTTTTTGATAAGGTTGGCTAAGGGTTTATCAATTTTATTTAATCTTTCAAAGAACCAACTCCAGTTCATTGATTCTTTGTATTGTTTTTTTAGTCTCTAGTGTGTTAATTTCTGCTCTGATCCGTATAATTTCCTCCCTTGTACAAGTTTTTGGTTTAATCTGCTCTTCGTTTTCTAGAAGTTTGAGATTCAACATGAAGTTGTTAATATGAGCTTGTTCTGTTTTCCTGATATGGGTATTTACTGCTATAAATTTCCCTCTTAAAACTGCTTTTATTGTGTCCCACAAGTTCTGGTATGTTGTACTGTCATTGTCATTCAACTGTAAAAACTGCCTAATTTCTTCTTTAATTTCAGCTGTGACCCATTGATTGCTCAGTAGTGTGCTATTTAATTTCCACGTGTTAATGAAGTTCTTGTGGTTTCCTTTGGAGTGGATTTACAATTCCATTGCACTGTGGTCTGAGAGTATGCATGGGATAATTTCAATTCCTTTATGTTTACTTAAGAATGTTCTATGAACCAGTATATGGTCTATTTTGGAGAATGTCCCATGTGCAGCTGGAAAGAATGTGTATTCTGACATTGTAGGGTGGAAGACTCTATAGACATCTACTAAGTCCATTTGCTCAAAAGTTTGATTTAATTCTAATATTTCATTGTTGATTTTTTGTCTAGTTGATCTGTCTTTCTGTGACAGCGGGTATTGAGGTCTCCCAATACAATTGTATTAAGCCTTATTTGATTTTTCATGTCCATTAATAATTATTTTATATAACTGGGTGCACTAGTATTTGTTGCATATATATTTATGATTGTTATCTCTTCCTCTTGGATTGTTCCCTTTACCAAGATATAATGACCTTCTTTGTCTCTCTTAATCAGTCTTGGCTTAAAATTAATTTTATCTGCAAGTAGAATAGCTACCCCTGATTTTTTCTGGAGTCCTGTTGCATGGAGTATTGTTTTCCATCCTTTTACTTTCAGTCTATGGGTATCTTTTTGAATTAGATGTGTTTCTTGTATACAGCATATTGTTGGATCTTGCTTCTTGATCCATTCTGCTAGTCTATGTCTTTTGTCTGGTGAATTGAGACGATTAACATTGATAGTTAAAACTAGTATATATTGACTTATCCTTATCATGTTGCTTTCTATTATTGGCTTCCCCCCCTTTTTTTTATTTTTCCCTTCCCTCTAATTGTTTGCCTTTCCTGGTGGATTCCTTCTATTGGGGTTCATGGAACTGTAATATTTATCATCCCTTTCTAAAATGTCCTTCAAAACATTTTGGAGTGCTGGTTTAGTGGTCGTGAATTTCCTCAAATATTCCTTGTCATGAAAGTATTTTGTTTCTCCTATTTTTAAAGATAGTTTTGCGGGATACATCAATCTGGGTTGAAAGTTATTTTCTTTCAGAACGTGGAGTACTTCACTCGAAGCTCTCCTTGACTTGAGAGTTTGTGCTGAGAAGTCTGCTGTGATTCTGCTGGGCTTTCCTTTATAGGTGATTTGTTTCTTTTCCCTAATAGCTTTTAAAATTTTATTCTTGTGTTGAATTTCTGGATCTTGACTATGATATGCCTGAAAGTAGATTTTTTTTTATCATTGTTAATTGGAGTTCCATATGCCTCACTTATTTGTATGTCAAATTCTTTTTCTCTACTAGGAAAGTTTTCTGACATGATGTCTGTAAGGATGTTTTTAATGTCATTTGTAGTATCTCCTGCTTGTTCACTGACTCAAATTAATCTTAAGTTATTTTTCTTTGTCTCATCAAGCAGCTGCTGGATTCATTTCTCATGTACCCTTGCTAGTTTTGAGAAATCTTTCTTTTCCTGGTCATTAACTGCAAGCCTGTCTTCAGTATCTGAAATCCTGTCCTCACATTGGCTTAATCTGCTTTGAATACTTTCAATGGAGTTTCTATTTTCCTGAATATATACTTGAGTCTGCTTTATGGAAGGTATTTGCTTCCTCTGTTGTACTGCCATAATTTGCTTAAACTCATTTATTTTTTGTCTGTGTCTGCTCTAACATCACTAAGCATGGTGTGTATTTTGGTAATCTCTGTGATTATTTGAGAGATTATTTCTGATTTCACTTTTTCCAAAGCCTCATTCAATTGCTTTGTTACCACTTTGGAGAAACCTTGTAGGTGGCTTTTGGATTATCAAGCCTCATTGCCCTCTAGGTTTGCTTTTGGCAAACTGGGTGTCTGAGGTTGTGTCCTGTTTAAGTGTCTTCTCATTTCTTTTCTTTTTAGTTTAATTCCTAGAGTGAT
This sequence comes from Dasyprocta punctata, assembly GCA_004363535.1. Classification (NCBI taxonomy): domain Eukaryota; kingdom Metazoa; phylum Chordata; class Mammalia; order Rodentia; family Dasyproctidae; genus Dasyprocta; species Dasyprocta punctata. The sequence continues at coordinate 6,056 of RJWM01041245.1, forward strand.
ACATGTTAGTTGCTTGCAGTGGGTTACTTTAATGGTGGTATTAAGGACTTCCAGGTGATAAGCACTTTCCGGAGATATCTCCCAGGTGTAGCTGGTTCCTGGGCTCAGAGTCTATTGGAAAATCCCACTTCCTCAGTTTATCAGAGATGAAAAACCACTGCTTGCCTAGCCTAGTCCCTGGTTCCTTGGTACCATGCCTCTCTGTGACCCCCAGTCAGTCTCACTCCTGGACCATCAGGGCCAACAGCTATTCAGATCAATCGAGTTAATTCTGGGTGCAGTGGCACCCACAGCACCAAACACAGTCAACAAAACAGTAAAGTGAGCCAACCCCTAATTTGCAACCATATAAACTGAATTTGTAACCATACATCAGAATGCAAAACAGTCATATATAGTACATAGGTTCACAAAATGTCAATTCTGTTCCCAAGGGTCAGGACCCAAAATGAATTTAAGAGAAACCAGAGAAGTGGGAAAAAGAGAAAATAAGTAGGTTGGAGGACAAAGATGGGTCCCACCAACTTAGGGAAACTGCTGCAGAAAACTGAAGGAAAAGAGAGCCAAAAGAGACAAAATGGAGAACAGAACAAGATCACACCCAGAAGGAGGGCAGAAACCACGCTCACACTAAATCATCATCATCATCATCATCATCATCATCATCATCATCATCATCATCATCTAAACAAAACAAGCACAAAAAGAAAAAAGGAAAGAAAAAGAAAGAAAAAAATAGTCCACTTCCAGGGTTCTCTCTGGATTCACTGGTAAACAGCCTGTGGAGACAGGGACCCAAATTGTGGCACTGTATCCCCGCAAGCCAGCAACTGCTCATGGACAGAGTAGCAGACAACCTTAGCAGGCCTGCCCTGAGAGCAGACTCCTTGGGCTCACCGCAGTTCAAGCAGTCTCCACAGGTCTGTGCCCAGCTAGGAACTGCTGAGGGAAGCTGGCAACAGTTTTAGCCCCAGGCTTAACTGGCCCAACTCCAGAATAGCTCCCAGCAAATCACTCTTTCCTGCGGGAAGACCAAACCCTCCACACTCACTGCCAGTCCCCTGCGCCTGCTGCTCTCCACCACCAATGAATGGCTCTGCAGAGGCCCCGGGGTTGCCAGCTGCCGCCAACACCATGATGGTGTGCTCCTGGGCTCCGACAGCTCCCCTTGTGCAGTGAGTCTGGCTCTGGGTGAAGGCACTGCCAGCTACTGCCTTCTTAGTTGAATTTTTTCTTTTCACTCTCTCCGTGGGGTTCAATTCAGACTTCAGGCTCTTCCTGGGTCCAAGGAACCCATCTCCCTCTTTTTCGTCTTCCTCAAGATGGTGTGTTCCCGTGTCTAGATGGTGTCTCTCAGAAAGGCTGTTTTTCCTGCATCCTACTACTCCACCATCTGCCCGGGAAAATATTTTTAAATCCATAGACTTTTCATAGGTATGCTATATTTTCATTTCTAAAAGTAGCAAGCATTTCTTCTTTAAATCTTTAGTTTGTCTTCTTATTTTATGTTTTATAAGCCCATTATAACTAGCCATTTTATAGTCCCTTGTCCTAATTTCATAATCTCTGTTGCTTCTAAATCCATTTTAATTGATTCTTCTTTCTGGCCTGGTAAAGGGTAGGGCAGTTTCCTGTTTCTAGTAATTCTTGGTTGAGTTCTAGACATTGTGTGTTTTGTGATTTTGAGTTCCAAAAGTTTTTTTTTTCTTGGAACCATAATGTGCAGGTGCACAAACAGGTACTTACACTGGTAAGAATCATCTTGATATTTCATAGCTTGGTTTATGTACTTTCAGTACATATGAAATAACCTTTACTTTGGGGATATTACATCTTTACTTCTTTCTGTTTTCTCTAACCTTGCTGATTTTCTGGGGATGCTACAAAAGCAACTGTATATTCAACAAGATGTCTCCATTCTGGTAGGCAGGAATTAGAATGGTTCTCACCCATGAAAGAAGATTTTTTTTCAGGTACAACTGACAGGTAATTGTCCTGAACTTGGTCTATCCCAGCCTTCTTGAGTTTCAGCTATTGTATTTCAGAAGAGAATTCATCCCAAGACTCACGATGAGTCATTCTCTCTCCAGTTACTTTGTCCTATAAGTTTCTACTCATTCTGCCTCTTTCATATAAAATCTCTGTCTCAGTTCTGTAAGTCTGCAATATACTTCTTGGTTCCTCTCTTTGCACTGAAGTCTGAAAATTATTTGGAGTCAGAAAATGATGATGAGGGTCACTTCTGTGTCTTTTGTACAAAGAATAACAGTTCTGGGCCACTTGTGGCCCAGTAGTAAAATCTGTATATTTCATATATTTTATAAAACTTTTTAGTTGCTTACAAAAGATGAGTCCCTCATATCTTCACATTGGTATGAGCATAAATTCCTCTGGTAAATTTAAATTTTATTTCTCTCTTTAGATTTTTATCTCACCTTTAATAAAAGGGATGAAAATCATTATCCATGACTTAAATTTTTGTAACTGTTTTTGAAAAGTAGTTTTTGTGAAACATCTCATTAAATATGTCAGCATTTTTCAAATGACTTGTAATGCTGCTGCTGTCATCTGCCAGCTTCCTACCTGTCTGTCTACATTGGAGCTTTTCTCTGGATTCTGTACTGCACTCCCTTCATCTGTCTTCCATTGCTCATCTCAGTAACTTTTGTTCTTTAACACATTCATTTCCATGTCTTCCTATCCATACGTGTTATCTTTACTCAGTATTTATGTCTTTTAATAATGTTTCATTTGTCTACCCATGAAGTTGTTGCATATCTGTTGTTAAATTTAATTCTCAACAAATAAACATTTGGGTTGTTTTTTTATAAGTGAAATTTTATGATTAGATTTTCTGTTTGCTAATAGTGCATTGGGTTACAGTCATTTTTTGTGGATTGATTTTTTATTTAGCAATCTGCTGAATTTTCTGAATTCCTTTTGTTTAGCCCTAATGCCCTGTGGTTTTCCATGCATATAAGTGTATTAACTTATTTCTCCATCAATTTTTAAAGATAGCTTTGCAGGATACATCAACCTGGGTTGAAAGTTGATTTCTTCCAGGATTTGAAATACTTCATTCCATGCTCTTCTTGACTTGAAGGTTTGTGTTGAGAAGTCTGCCATAATTCTGTTAGGCTTTCCTTCATAGGTGATCTGTTTCTTTTCTCTGACAGCTTTTAGTATTCTTTTCTTGTGCTGAATTTCTGATATCTTAATTATTATATGTCTGGGTGAAGGTTTATTTTGATTATGGTTAATTGGGATTCTGTATGCCTCATTTATGTGTATATCAGTTTCTCTTCCCATGTTTGGAAAATTTTCTGCTATTATTTCTGCAAATAGTCTTTGCAGGTCATTCCTATGATCCCTGCTTTTTCATCTATGTCTATTAATCTTATATTGTTTCTTTTGGCATCATTTTGCAGCTATTGAATTGCTATTTCCTGGTTCCTTGTTATTTTTAAGAGATCTTTTCTTTCGTGATCCTAAGCTTCCATGCTGTCTTCAAGGTCTGAGAGTCTATCTTCAGCTTTGTTCAAACGGTTTTGCCAACTTTCAATGGAATTTTTCATTTCCTGAATTTCCCTTTGAATCTGTTTCATGCATTCTATTTGTGTCTTACTTTGTTCATTCAAAGTTTCCATCATTTTCTTATGTTCTTCTATTTTTTATCTTGATCTTCTTTAGATACCCACAGCGTTTCTTTCATAATGTTTGTCATTTTTTAGCTGTGAGATTATTTCTGATCTGATTTCCTCTATAGCTTCATGGAGTTGTTTCTTTACTTCAGTTGCTGTCATTTCAGAAAATTCAGTTGTGTGATTCCCAGTGTCTTCTATTTCAGTGTCTCTTGGGTTTTTTCTTGATGGGCTGGGGGACTGAGACCACATCTTGCTCTTTTGTTTTGTCATTTTCCTCTGGGACCTGTGTAGCTGGCCAGGCAGCCTCCATGATGGACTGCACTGGAGCACTGTGCTGGGTAGAACTTCAATCCTCCAATATCCCCATGGCTAGCCAGGGCACATCCCCAAACTATGATGCTGGATCCTTGTGCTCTCTGGCCTGTGAGGCTGGCCATGTGTTCCCCTGATTTACTTGGTTGGGTTGCTCTGGGATGCTGGGCTGGACAAAGTTTGTATCCTCCCTGCAGCTAACAGGGTCACACCCCTGGAGCTTGTTGCTGGGGCCTAGATCTTGGCTGTGTAGAGTTCAGGACCTCTACAACCCAGGTGGCTAGCAGAGATGCACCCCTGGGATGTAGTGCTGGGACCTCTTGCCTGGCTGGGTAGAGTTCAGAATCTCCAGGACCCAGGTGGCTAGGCAGAGCACACTCCAGAGTGTGGCACCACTGAGACCTTGCATCTGGCTGTGAGAAGTTCAGAGCCTCTGGAGCATCACGCAAGCCAGAGTGTGCCCCCAGTGTATGGTGCCAGGGCCTTGCTCCTGGCTGGGTGGAGCTTGCAACCTCTAGGACCTGCCGCATGGCCACACCCCTGAGCAATGGAGCTGGTGCCTTGTGTTCTAATGGGCAGAGCTCAAATTCTCCAAGGCCCTGCAGCTATGCTGGTTGCTCCCTAATGAGTGGATCTGGGGCTCTGGGCTGGGCTGGGCTTGGTACCTCTGTGACCTGTGAGGCTGGCCAGGAGTTCCCCTTATGGATTGTGCTGGGACGCTGGGCTGGGCAGAGTTGGGATCCTCTGTGCAGTGAGAAAGGATTCACTCCCAGAGGGTCCTGTTCTAGTTCTTAAAATTTACTGTGGATTCTTAATCCACAGTGCTATCATAGACACCTAGGAAAAACAGACAAGCAAAAACTGAGAACAAGTGGTAGAAGTAGACATTTTGTTCTTGTTGTGATTTTAAAGAATTTTTTTCTCTTTTCAAGATTAAACAAGGACTCATTTGTAAATTTTATCTTGCATTACAGGAACAAAAATTTCTGACATTTATATTGTTTGAAAAGCATTATTTTAAATGACATTGAATTTAGTCATATATATAAGGCATCTTTTGAGTTGATTGTTATCCATCCACAGTTTTGAATTTCAGAGGTAAAGTTTTAAACATTTATTATCTTTGAATTCTTGATATCAATTCATTGTGTCCATAATGTTTTAAGCTTTGAATACCATACTAGCTTTAGTTTGCTAATATATTTAATATTTTTTCTGTGGCTAGCAATGGGATTGGCATTTGCCATTCCTTTCTCAAAATGTCCTGGTCTCTGTTTTAAACAATTTCAGTTCCAGATTGGAGACAGGTTTTCTGTGTCTAGTCTTTGAAGTAACAGCACAATCGTTCCTTAAATTAATAGAATTTTAATGTAAAGCTGTCTGGGCCTGGAGGGCTTTTTGTTTTGCTTTGCATAGGTTTTTGGTGAATTTTAAAATACTGATTACATGTATTTATAGTTATGCATTCATTCAATTTTAGTCTACTTCTAATTTTTTTTAGGATTATAATTCCCTCCATCCCAGAACATTGTACATCCTGTCTGACCTAATATATTTTCCTATATTGTTCTTTATTAAATTTGATAAGTTCGTATAGTCATGATTTTTAACAAATTTTTGGGATGGGGCTATAGCTCAGTGGCACAAGAGCCATCCTGGCAAGCACAAGGTCAAGAATTTGATTCCAAAAAACTTTTCACTTTCTCAGTCTTAGCAGATATTTTTGTAACTTTATTAAGGTTTTCTCCATAACGAGCTTGACTCTTGTTTCTTCTTAACAAAATACGCATTTTTTATTTATCATATTAATTTCTGTTTGTTCTTTACTCATCTATTTATGTGTTTTTTATCTGCCTTCTTGAGTTCAATAATAATATTGACAGTTTTCTATCATTTGTCTTCTCTAATGTTAATTTAATTCTAAGATATATGTATAATTCCATATTCATGAGCTGGTATTTCTGTCGTCCATTATAGATGCTGTCTAACTTTCATTATGGGCAAGCGACACAGCCCCGTATCTTGGTTGGATGGATGGACTTGGCAGATGGCCCCTGGCAGTCTCAGGGAAGATGCACCAGCCTCCTCTTCCTCCCTGTCCTTGACACTGGATGGGCAGAGGCTGCAGGAGGCTCTGTGGGAAGAAGTGGAGCTGAGATGCTTGCTGAAGGGAGCTAAGTATCCAGAAAGTAAAGTGACAGGAACGTGGCAGGTTAGAAACAACACAGTCGCATTCATGTCTAGAGAGGACTGCTATGGAGGATCAAAAGATAAAGGATGACTTTGGGAACTGTTTAGAGTAACTAGGGGGTAAAGCTGAAAATAATTTCAAAGACTTTAGCAAATTTGTGGGCTAGCTGTCTTTGGATGTTGCTAGAGGTGAGTTTTGAAAAACAGAAGAAGCAACCCTAACAGGAAGTTCTTGAAGGTTGTGTAAGGTATGCAGATGGAAGAGGGCAGCTGAGCTAGAGAATTACACAGCAAGTTTCTCTGCTGAAATCAAATAACTTTAATTGCATTTAACAGAAGATTTTAGCAGCAAGTAAGAGAGAGCCAGCTAATAAGCTATCCTCTAGCCAAGCTCTGGGGTTTTATCAAATTTTAGAGGCAGCACAAAGACACTGCTAAACCCTGGTGAAAGAAGTCAAGATCAAAGTGAGCTCTGTTGGAGACAGTTCCTTCTGTCTTCTCCTGGGTGGTCTGAACTGTGAGAATAAGGGAAGCAGGCGAGGGTTTCAGAAGTCTCCTGGGCTGCTGTAGGATTTGTCTGTGGGAACAGACACAGATGAGAGAAGACTAAAACAGCCCGATAGAGAGATGCAGTGTGAGGGGCCAAGGGCAGACAGAGAGCACTCAGCACCCCAGGGCTCCAGCAGGAAGAGCGTGGCTTTCTGTGCCAATGACACAGGCTGGGTAGTTCCAGTCTGTGGATGTGAGATAGAGAAGCACCTGGCTCTCCTCTTCTTCCCATAATATTAGAGGGCAGTGTGGTTTGGCCAACAGAGGATCGTCCCCTATCACTTCCCTCTGCTTCCCTTCACCACCACTCCCCAAGAAGGGGCTGGAAGGGCTGGTCTCAGTGTTCTCCCACTGCCCTAATCCCACCTCATGGTCACTGTTCTCCAGGCCCCTTCCCCAGTCCAGCTGTTCCAGATGCTGCTGCCTCTCTGAGGAAGTGGTGAGGAACCTTCTTAACACAGTCGAGGTCATCGAGGGATTCAGGCCCATTATTAAAATCCCTAACTTTAAATCCCAACAAGCTAAGATGAGTACCCTTGGTCCCTCTGAAGTTTCCCCAGTTTTGGTTCTGCATCTCCCCATGTTCTGCTGATCTGCTCCTGGGACAGCTGCATTTGCTCTGAGTACCCTGCTCCTGCCCCCGGAGATGTCTGCCTTGGTGGCAGCAGGCTTGAATCTAAACTACACTTGATCTTAGCCAAAAGGCCAAGAAGCAATTTTTTTGTTCGTTTGTTTGGTTATACTGGGAATCCAACTCGGGATCTTGCACTTGCCAGGCAGGTGCTTATGCCTCTGAACTATATCCCCAGCCCTTGAATTTAAACTATGAAGTAGAATTGAATTTGGATGAGTCAGTAAGCTCAAATCAAAATGCTTGCCCCTGGACCAGCTTAGACCAATTGGAAGGCTCTGATTTGGACCAATCACAGACCTGTAGCAGCTATATAAGCAGCATTCTTCTTACACCCCTTAGGTAGGTCTAGGAGGGCTCCTTCTAATGTATCCATCCCCTTCTGTGCTTCAGCACAGGCTCTGTTCAAATCAAGCCTCACTCCAGTGGTCCTGTCAGTCTGCTTGTGATTTATTTCCTGGTTAGTATGGGCTTGGAAGGGTCTGTAAATCTACTTAGAGTTCTTATCCTTAGTAGTATAGACAGAGCAGCTCCTTTAAAAAGAAAAACTATAATTACTAGGGCTTCTAACCTTGAAGAGCTCCAGCAACCTGAAACTGGCACAGTCAACAGATGACAGTACACAGCAATAACTGGTGTCAACCGATGGTATCAGGGCCACTAGAGCTGCATGTTGCCAATTCATGATTTGTATGTGATCTGAAAAAAAGAACCCTCAACTGACTGGAGACAGATGGTCTCTGTTACCACATATTCAGTCTCCCTCAGCAGCTGTTACCGAGCACCAAGCATTGTTTGAAGTCCTGTGAAACACAGATTACTACAAAAGTAGCTTACCCCCCCAGAGGATACATAGTCAGGTGAAGTGACCTGCTGTTAGGTGGCCTCAGAGCTCTAATGTGAGTGCAGGGCTACCCAGCGAGGCAAGTGTGGAGGGAGCCATCCCTCAGGATGCCAAGGGAAAACTGGATCTTACACCTCCTGTTATGGATTATAAACTGGTAGTCAACTTAGCACCAGTTGAATTAATTCAGCTGGTGTTGAGTAAAGATGCTCCACCTGAAGACAGTTGCCAACATAAATAGGGACATGGAGAAGAAGAGCCAGGCGTTGTGGGTTCTTCCAAGAGTTGCTGTTTCGAGCCGCTGGTTCTCCTGGAGGTGCTTGTCATGCTGGCTTCCCCAATATGGATTCGGCCATTATTGTCGGAGGAGCTCGGGACCTCATCTGTGAGAGTGGCTGTGGTTCACCTTGGGGGAGCCCTGCTCCTCACATTGTGCATCGCTTCCTGGCTCCGGAGGCGAGGCTGTGTGCTGGAGAAGCTAGTCGTGCTGGGCTTCCTGACCTGTGCTCAACTGTTCTCCATCGTCGGAGGAGCACGGGACCTCGTTGCTGTTGGGGATGGCTGTGGTGCTCTTCAGGGCAGCCCCGCTTCTTCTTTTGAGCGTGACTTCTCGGCTCCTACGTAGAACCCTCAACCCACTGCACAGCTCCTTCACCCTGCTGGCATAGACTTTCTAGTTCCACCGCTGACCTATGGCCTTCCCAGCACAGAACCATAAATAGACTGGCATGAGCCCTTATTGTGGGCTCTTAGATTCCCAGTTGGTACTGTGGGAGGCA
>RJWM01041246.1:0-15003 GCA_004363535.1 Dasyprocta punctata
AGGATATTCTTGCTGTAATACCATTTTAAATAATCTCAGCTCCTCTTCTGCAGCCTGGGACAATCAGTTCTGTGCAGGTTTATCCCAGCTTCATCTAGGAGGAACCTAGTGATGCCCTGCTTCACTTCTCACTATGGAGATCTCTGCCATCATGATGTTGGCCACCTATGCATATATTCACAACCCTCAAAGGCAAATGATTCAATGGTCCATGGTGCTATTTATCATATATAAGTAGACAGATAGTGGTAAATTAATTACTCCCTCTTTGTTTCTTTCTTTTTAATTTTTTAATTTTTTAAAAGAGAATAAAACCAAACAAAATAAAACAGAAGAAAGTCAATCAAAATAAAACAGTGAAAGTGGTATAAATAAGACAATAGGAGATTGACAACAGTTACCTTGATGCCTCTTGTTATATCTTCAAAGTAGTTCACCATACCATCAGACATAGTAAAATCAAACAAAACAGAACAGAATAAAACCAATCAAAACAAAACAATGAAAGCGATACAGGACTTCAAAATGAGATAATAGGAAATCAACAACAGCTACCATAATATATCTTGTTATCTTTGAAACCCTTTATTTCGTAGATGCTGCTGAGATGCACTTTAGTAGCTATATAGGAAGTTCTATGGGAGATCAAGTAATTAGTGTTTAATAGTGATGGCTGAACCAGTGACTCCTTCTTGTGTGGATGCTCCCTTATTTCCTGTCTCACATTCTTCACCCCATGCTTTTTTCTGCTCCCAGAGATAATGTTTTAGGTGGTCACTCATGCAAAGAAAGACTTTAAGAATACTAATAATGATTAATTCAAGCTTGCATGGCATTTTACAATGTACTGATTTTTTTTACACAATACACCTTATATTTGTACAAGAGCCCTGTGTAGTGTATACTACATAGATTATTGTTATTGTTGTGTTATAGATGAGTCAGTTGATCTTCCAACAGTTGAAGCAGTTTGCTTAAAGTGTTAGATATGTTGACAATAGAAATTTTAAAAAAAGAATATTGTTTATTGAACACTTGAAATAGTGCTCTTTCTACTCTGATCACACTCTGACATGGAACTCTTCTCTAGAATTGTGTAAACTGGAACACTGTTCCAGAATTTTGCATTTTCTAGATGTCCATGGTCAGTATACAAAGATATATACATATATTCTTATGGGTGATATATATGATATATATTGCATATATATATATTTTATGGGTGACATATAATATATACATATGAAATGAATTATTTAATGACTATATGTGCCATTTAGATGCAGTTATGTATTTCCTGAAGCTGTTAAGCACTGACTTTGTTTGCTTCCATGAGCCTTGCTTTTTAAAATTAATTTAAGAAGTTTTATTCGTACATGTTTGTAGTAATACAATTTATAGTCATCTTGGGGAGTGGGTATAAGTACATGATACATCTTGTCTCTTTTCTTTTTCTTTTTCTTTTGTTTTAAGTGCTTTGTAACCACTCTTCCTCCCTGGAAAAATAACAGGAAAGGAGTAAGATAATAAGATAGCTACCAGTTACTGAGAGTTAGTCACTGCTTTAACTGCTTCCCATGGTTATCATGATTAACACTCACAATGATCCCAGGTGGGAGGCAGGTACTGTTAATATATCCACATAGCTAATAAATGGCATAGTCAATATCTGAATATAGGAATTCCAACTCCGGGGCTCACTTTCTTAAATGTTACACTATATAGCCTATCATTTAATACTAAATAAAATCTATTGCCCTGGAGTCTGAGAGACACAGTAACTTTCTTAACTCTGTTTTTCGAAGTACAACAAACTGTGATGTTGAAGCTGTGACTTGGTCTGTAACACGAACTTTTAACAAAGAACAGAAGAGAGGCTTATTAATGAACTTGCTAAAATGTAGAGAGAGTCTTATGGGTGATAGTACCTAATGTGATGAAAAAATAAAAGTATTGCATTAAGAAATTAGTACTTTTGAATCATTCTATGTATTAGAAGTTGTTGCTAAAAAGGTTAATGATTCTTCTAATGATTAAATTTTAAAAACTAGATGTAAAGTTATGGATAATAATTGTGAGATAAAATAGCTTCAGGTACATTCTTAATATTGGAGAGGAGTGATTTTCAAACAGGGGTGAGGAAGAGGTGGGTAATAATCACATGTTGGAAGATTTCTCTTCAGCAATTTGTACTTTTTTCAGCTCTGTAAATGATATGCTATTTCTCCACATGCATCCTCCGTAATACTATTGCTACCCAGACTATTATTTTTGAAAATTTGCTAAATACAAAGTGGATCTCATTGCTCTTTTAATATGGAATTTCTTATGGAATTGTTTATGAAATACCTTTTGATCTCAGTAGATATATCAATAGACACAGTCCTCTTCTTATGTCTTCTCTAACACTTAAATAACCTGTGAGATTCCGTGTCATGTAAATGAAGAGGATAGACGCTGTCTGGAAGAGTAACACCCATAAAGTAAGGAGGAGGCAGGGTATGGGTCACAGGTAATTCCTGCCCAATAGGAAGGGAAACTAAATGCTCTTCTTGTGGAGATTAGAGGGGAGAATGGAGACCAGAGACAGGAGGTTGCCAGAATGAGACTTCTTTAATATCAAATAAAGCAGATTGTCTTTTCTGTACATTTTATCTGCTCTGTGTAAAAATGATAGTCCAAATCCCTAACACTAAAATACCTGAGTTCCATCTACTGAGCCTTTAATATAGTGACAGGTGCTGTGCCAACTAGGTATTTCATCTGTACTTTTTGCTTTAATCGTCCAAACTATCCTATGAGAATCGGAATGTTATGTTTTCCCTTTTATGTGTGAGGAAACTGAGCTTAGGTAAGGATTTTGAGCTCTGACTTTTATTATTCTTATGATCTTAGGGAAGCTAAGCTCTCAGAGTCTATAGAAGGTGGATCCTTAATTCTATATACTAGACATATTTCTATTATGATGTAGATTATATAGATTTGTGCATTAAAGGAGATACTGTAATAAAACCTTGTTGAGTACCAGGTATACAATAAGTGCTGGATAATGGGAGTTAGGGTTGGATGGAGAGAATGGCAGCAAGATCTGGCAGTATGCAACAAATGAGGAGCAGAACCTCAGAAAATTGGTGCCAGCTTGTACAACAGGAAATCGCAGTGAGGAAAGTATAACAAATAACCAGTGGATATAGGTTTGTGGATTTTTAAAAAAAGATCTATCATATTGGCAGAATATCATCTCAAATGCACATACACACCTGTCCCAGCTGGGTACTTAGTTTGGTTACTGTGTCCATGTGGTTCACTTTGGGAGGAAGGGAGGGACTTGCAGTTTCACTGTTGAGAAAATGGCACCAAGGAGACCTGTGTCCTTAGGCTTTCTCAATTTGGGTTCAGAAAAATATGCAACTAAGATCAGTACCTCTGTGGCTGTTTTGAAGGTTTGCTCTTTGGACTGGCCATGGTATGTGCTGTGTTGTACCTTGTATTTTGCGTTCGGGAGTGGAACAGAATCAATGGAAAATACATGTATAATTATATGAGGAGATTGATTAGGTAGGCTGACAGGATTGGAAGCAGAAGAGTCCAGGGAATCCAGTAGCTGCTCAGTCCAAGAAGGTGGAAGCTGTAGAACAAGAGGGATCAGGATGCAGCCCCAGTCCAGTGTTGAAGGACTGGAAAGTGTCCATAGAGTCACCCACATAAGTCTGTGTTGGAAGGCCGAAGAAACCAGAGACCAATGTCCAGAGGTGATAGGGAAGATTGGAGCTTTAACCCTAACCCCTTTGTGTTCCATTCAGGGTAAAAACGTATTGGTTGAGGCCACCTATACCCAGGGTGTGTCTTTCTCTCTCAGTTTGCTATCCTAGGTGTCAGCCATCCACAGATACATCCAAAATTGTGCTAGGCATTTCTTCATTCATTCATTTGGTCACATCTTGAGAGTCTTTGTATGCAGGGATATTCCTGTAAAATGGCATTTTCTCCATTCTCTCTCAGAATGAAACTCTTGTGCATCAGAAGAAGCAGCAGAGAAAAGAAGGCACCCTGAAGAGTGTGAGGTAGAGAAAGTGCTGTCAACAGGAAATGACTATTCTCATCCTGTCTGCCTAAGCAGAAAGCTCTTTTGATACATTAAGTCAGAGAAATCAAGTGAGACCTGGTGTTCAGATGAGAGAAGACCAGCAAGGCAGCCACCATAAAGGTCAAATGCCTATTGTCCTTTTGTCTCTGAGAGTCCAATGTTGACTACACAACTCCCTCATTTCCCTCTTTCCATCAAGCTGCTTTTATACAAAAGCTATTAGCATTGAGCTCTTTACTGGAGGGTCTGGATTAGAGTGGGCTGGGCATTGCAGGTAACCTGGGAAATGCTAAGTTTCGTCAGTCTCTTGCCTCTGAAGAGTAGGGGTTAGAGGGAGGGAAGCAAAGCCTTAAACAATGTTGTGGGGGAGAGAAAAGAGTTATGGTCTCTTTTTTCCTCAGGAGTAAGTGTGCAAAGGTTTTATGTCCTCCTACTCCTTTTCCTCCTCCTACTTTTCTTCCTCTTCCTCTTCCTCTTCTGTCTGTCTGTCTCTTTCTCTCCCCTCCCTTCCTCCCCCTTTTAGAAATGACCACCTTGTAAGCATCTGTCTGAATGGAGTTTTGTAATAAGACCTTTACCAATTCCAAGTGTTCTTATGTTCTCTGCCTTCTCTAAACTCTCTTTTCAAGCACTTGCTACACATCAAGCTTTCCCCCAAATTTCTCTTCTTCTCCTGGCAAAGACTTCTAAACCACAATGAGTTTTTCTTTCTTCCAAGCCTACTAAATGGTGTTCTCTTTGCAGATATCAGCTGTTCTAGATTATGCTCAAATCCCTTGACTGAACATTAAGCCCAGAATTCTCTATGACTCCAGAGTAGTTTCCTTTATAAAGAATGGAGACAATGTGCTGTAATTTGTGTAATCTGTCACCTCTAACAGGTTGCGGCTTATAACGGTTCATTTTAAATTATAACTTAAAGGACTAAAATAAATTGCTCTAACAAATGACTTTGTGAAGTGTTACTGCTGTCAAACTAAATTTCATTCTATTGGGGGAACCCACAGATGAAGATATAAATGAAAATGAAAGCAGTTTGGGCTTTATTGGTCAATTACCAAAGGCAATTCTGGACTCAGAGAGAAGTTGCTGCTAAATCTAAGAAATAAAGGAATTAGTCTGAATGCAAAATACTTCAAAGTTTCATTCAGGTCTGTCTTTGGGTGGCTTCTGCTAGCTGAGAATCATTATTGTATTGGAAGAATCCACTTTGTTAGAAATCATAGTAACTGTATTTTATTTCTTGATAAAAGCATAATAGTTGTTCATCGTAGCCATTTAACAAACATAGGTGGGGTGGATAAACCAACGGTCAACTTGTAACACCCAACTGAACTGAATCAGCATGGTTCTGAGAATGGAAGGTCCACCTGAGAACTGTTGCCAGTGGAGTAAAAGGAGAACTGGAGGGGAAGATGGCGTGCTGTTGATTCTCCTGGAGAAATTTATCATGCTAGTTTTCCTGATATGAACTCAGCTGTTCTCACTGGCAGAGGAACTTAGGTCTTTGCTGTCACTGAGGATGGCTGTGATGCTTTTTGGTGGAGCTTATCTTGAGTGCTGCTTGATTCTTTTTGGTGGAGCTTTGGCCCTTATCTTGAGTATTGCTTCCTGGCTCCAGTGCAGATCCCTCAGCTTGCTGCCACAGATCCTTCATCCCGCTAGTGCAGACTTTCTAACTTACACCACTGACACTGGGCCTTCTCAGTGCAGATCCTAGATACAGACTTGTGTGAGACATTTTTGTGGGCTCAGTGCCTCCAGGTGGACTTGTGGAGGACATTGTTGTGGGCTGTAGGTCTTCAGCTGGATTCCTGCAAGGCACTGTCGTGGGATCCAGGCCCTCAGTTGGATTCGTTGGGTCTCTAGTGTTTGGACAGATTGCCTGCACTCATCTGCATTTGGCTCTTTGGGTGAATATTATAAAATAATTGTGCAAATTATGTGTCCTATATTAAATCTATTCCTTTGTAAATCCTGACTATAACAATAGGGAAACTATAGATATGTAGCTTTTTCTGAGGACTGCTACATGCTGAGCTGAAATACTACCAGGAGGTTCAGGTGGTGATACCTTTGCATTATTAACCCCATAGTTAGATATTCCTTCCTCTGACCTCAGTAGTCACTTGAAGATCTTTTCAAATTTGTGATCATCTCATGCTGCATGTTGAAGCTTGCTTTTCAAATGTTCCTTCTTGGGATTCTGTGTTAGGTAGGGTTTTCTGTAACAAATTACCATAAAATATACTGGTTTAGAACAACCAAATCTTTAACTTATGATTCTGTTACAAGCTGAAATTTTGGGCTAGTTCTAGATAGTTAACTCTTTTTATTTATATAGAACTCATTCATCTTTAATTAACTCCAAGCCAGTCTTTTGCAGCCACTTAGGATGACTTCAGTGGAGTAGCTTATCTCTGCTTTATATAGTCTCATCCAATTCAGGTTAGCCTGGACTTCTTTATGTGGCCACTGGGCGAGATTCTGAGGGAGTGTAGAAAGTGCAAGTCTTCTTAAAACCTAGTCTCTTTTGCTACATTCTGTCCATCAAAGCAAGTCCCAAGGCCAGTCTTGATGGGTGAGGTAGAGAAAGAAACTCCATCTCTCTGTGGGAGGATCTATAAATTAGATTGCAAGGGGTGTGAATACCAGGGGAGATTAATGAAGACCATTTTTTCCCAAATAGTTCTCCATAGACTTTGTGTGTGTGTGTGTGTGTGTGTGTGTGTGTGTGTGTGTGTACATGTGCGTGTGTGTTTATGTATGTGTAGTTTGGCCTGCAGAAGACATGATCACTCGGAAAAGCTTTTTAAGCCAAGGGAGGCTTTGTATCTGCAGACCAAAGAAAACATTGTGCTACATTAGAGTTTCAAAATATAGGTCTAGAGTTCATCAGTTTTCATAGGATGAGGTAATGGACCTTATTTGTCTCCACATACTGATGTAATGCCCAGTACAAGTGTGCCAGGGGGCTGTTCTCTGGGCGTTGTCTTTAGTTGCTAGAGTCACGAACATCATCTCTCCTGCTAGGTTTTCTGTCATCCCCAAATTAATATTGTAAGCTATTGCCAAAGGGTCAACACACCCAAAATTTCTTATCTAATTATAAGTGTTGATTTATCTGTGGTGATTCTTAATTGCTGTACTTGTTCTGTTAGTGTCTCTATCTTTGCTTCATTTTTTCTTATTGTGCACATGGGTTTTACCCAAGGAATGAAAGCATCTCTTTTGGAGAGGTTTGAGTGAGTGAAGATGGACTTATACTTTTTTTTTTTGAAATAGCCTAATAGAGGGGCTTTATAGTACTTGTGCAGGAGGCTGATTTTCCTAAGTCAGAATTTCTTAGAGAGAATATATTAAAAATCTTTTCCCTGGACATCACATATACTTAACCTCAATGCAAATGTCAAGACAAATCTAAGATTTTTTTAAATTACTCATTTGGACTGTCTGCATCTGCTTTCCTTCTGTACATGAATAATTGAGAATTGACTGCATAATACATGCATGGTAGCTTATTTACAGTTTTTGATAGAGTCTCTTGCATGCTTCATTGTGCTTTTAGAAACTCTAATCTCTTCAGATGATAGATCTTATTTTCTTATTTTTGGAGGAAGCTTCCTACGGGACCCAAAATGTAGTAAATATTAAAATATTGATGCCGTAAAAATGTACTGTGTGCCCTAAGAGTTAATCTGATAGTAAGAGATTCTGGTGAGACAGCCACTGCCTGGACACTCAGGTACTCAGTATCTGAGTAAATATATAAATAATTCACATTGCAACCCTCCAAGGTGCATTTGGTGATCCTTATTTCATATATGAGAAAATTAAGGCTGTACTGTTAAGGTTGTACATTTTTAGAAGAGCACAGAATCACTGTGCCACTAAACCAGAATGGAAGCCAAGGTCAGTCTGACTTCAGAGCCAGTTCTTTTTTCTCTTACAATAAGATTCTTAATATGATAATTATTTTTGACTGCTGGGTCGCTGCCACCATCATTCTGTAGGAGTGTACTTACTTCTTCCTGGAAGAACTGATTTCCTTACTTCCCCATTTTTATGATTTTTATGACATAACTACAAGATGGAAGTCATCTGTTACTTCCCCCTACCCCAGGATATATTTGTGATACATAATAAATATATTTTACTGCACCACCCCTGCCCCAGTCAGGAAGTCATCTTTTAAAAACTCATGTGATTTTGGGAATGGTAGATCTAGGGACAAGCACTGACAAAGGAGGGGACATAAAGTGGGTGGGTGGATGGGTTTAGAAATGAGCATCTTGAAATGGCAATCTTGAAAGGATGCAATTTGAAAATTATGCATCTTAAACCCTGATCTCAAATGGTAGGATGCACATTATAATAAGATTTCCTGGTATTAGGATCTGTAAAAAACTCTCAGACATAGAGCAGTGGCAAAATGGTCAGTTTTTTCTGTCTTAACCCAGAATTGGATCTTGATGAGTCTACTAGACCTTGGTGATTTTCACATATGAAAGTAGAAGGAGGCTTCACCTTTTCCCCAGCAAATCTCTTTATTGTAATCAATGTAAATTGAAATCCCTTACATCACAGCTGCTTCTGTAACTCAGATTATCAGCACTATCTAGGCAGTTCAGCCTTCCTCTGTTATGCTTATTATTATGGTTGGATTTTTAGGCTGTTATCCTACCCGGTCTTTTCCATTACATAAAAAAATCTTCAGACTAATTTATACTGACTATATCAGTCACTTAATTATTCATAAATTGATAAATTCATCTGCTTATCAAATACTTAAAGGGAAGCTACTACATTGTCATTGTAGGCACTGTTCTAGTTCTGAAAGTATAGGGGTAGAAAATGTATAAAATTGTCTGCTTTTAAGGCATTTGCATTCAAGATGGAAGGAATGTGAATGGTTTAGAAAATAAATGTAAACGGAAACTAAAGTACACATGTGTCAGATGGTGGTACATGCTATAGAAAGAAATGAATCAGAAAAGGGGATGAATGGAGGTGAAGAGTTTTAAATATGCTCGTCGGGGTAAATGTCACTTTCGTTTGTGTAAAGATCAGATGAAGTAGGGAAGAGACTTGCATAGATATCTGGACAATGTTATTTATTCTCTTTGCTAGGTTACTTGGAAGAAGAAAGCGTCCAGTTCAGAGAAACAAAATGTTAACAATGGCATTTCAGATGACTACTAGAATTAGGGAGATAATTTTGGTGCAACGACTTTCTTGAAATCCTGTGACTCATGTCCTGCATATTGTTGCTCACATTGCTGATAAGAAAGTCTAGTCCAGGAGAGGAGTTTTGCGAATTGATTCACAAAGTGCTCTTCAGACGACAGGTAATGTGTGAATGTGTTGTAAAAAGTCAAAGGCTCCTAGGGACATGATATGATTCCTGGAGGTGTTTGGACATCATCAAGGAGGGAGAGAGAAGAAAGGGAGAGAGAGAGAGAGAGAGAGAGAGAGAGAGAGAGAGAGAGAGAGAGGAGGGAGGGAAAAGAAAGGGAGAGAGAAAGAAAGGGATGTAGGGATTCATTTTTCTAACTTAGTTTTTTTGTGGTACTAGGGATTCAATCCAGGGTCTTGAAACAGCCACGTTCCCACATTTTTGAATTTTTAATTTAGAGACAGAGTCTTGCTAAATTATTAAATTGCCAAGGCTGGTCTGGAACTTGCGATCCTTCTGCCTGAACTTCCCAGAGGGTTGGGTTTATAGGATTATGCCACCACATAGAGATTTTTCTAACTCTTAATTTGGTTTCCATCAACAATGCCTCTTTAGACCTTAGGCTCTGTTCTGGGTCTTATTTGGTCTTCTTTCTTACCTGCTATTTTCTGTAGTAACTATCCTAAGTCCCCATAAATGAATCTTGGTGATACACGTTAGAAGTGTTAACAAAAGAAGTCTATCTAGGTGGGCAGAGGAAGTGAGAGGAAATCAGGATTGGCTTTTAGTGTTTCTGAAGTGACATTCTTACTTCTGGTTCTCCAACAGTTTCCATATAAGCTTTGGATAATAGATGTCTGACCCAAAGGTAAACCATTTAGTGATAGCTAATTTCTGTGTGGTCTATGGTGATTGTCTCTTTCATGATGGTTGTCAACACTCATTGCCTGTCTGCCTCTATTGCTTTTCTAGAATGCCATATTATTTGCTTGGATGACTCTAATCTCAAAGACCAACTAGATGTGCTAGGCAGGGTCAGATTGCTTTTTAGATTATGCCTTCCACAAGGACAGCTAACACAGAGTGCAAATGATAGCTGCACTCCATTCTGTGGTTTGCTCATGGAGCAATGTGCATGGCATGGAGCTGTATTCATCTAGAGAAAGAGTTGTTGTTTTCTAATTTACCCCGGAAGCAACCAGTGCTAGCCAAACAGTGTTCCCTTGTGGCCGCAATCCCCCCACAGGGGCCCCTTTTCTCACTTACACAGTGGCAACCTAGAGCTAACAATGGCCCTGTTCTGGTTTCTAATGACCCCATCTACAAAGAAAACCTCACTCCCTCTGTCTTCCTGTATGCACAAGCAGCCACATCAGATTTTGTGTGTTTGCGTGACCACAGGCACAGCCACATTCCTTGATTGTCTTTAAGAAAAGTTCATTTTGTTCCTCAAATTCTGTTTCATTAAAGCTGAAGGTTGTAATTACATAGTGAAAAAGCCAAGATTACTGTTCACCTAAACTATTCAGAATGAGTGACTCAGTATACTGAGTAAAAAGCAGGCTGGTATAATTCTCTTGTTAATGTTCAACTAAATCTTAGGAGTATAGTGATAAAGAGACCTTGCTAGGCAATGCTGATTTTAGGAAGTGCTATACCTAAATCATTGCAAACAGGGTCAGTTAAATTGCTGGGGTCAGAAAACTTGATATGGAGTGAGAAGTGGTCCACTCTCTCAGTGGTAGACATGAGGCAAGTTTCTCATAGAATCAGCCGAACCTTTTCTCACAGAGGTGAAGTTGGCTGCCTTTCCATTTTATTATGCTCTAGTCTGGGAATTATGCTCATCTCCTTTATTTGGAGTTAAGAGCAAGAGTTTTGGAGCCAGATTTCCATGATTTGCTTTTAAATTGTATTTCTTAATTGCTATATGAACTTGACCAATTCCCTTAAGTGCTGTGTAATTCAATTTTCCTATCACCATCTTCATCACCACCGTTGTCCTCACCCTCATTCTCATCATCGTTATCATCACCACCACTACCTAATTCCTGTCCCTGTTCCTTCAGTGGCTTTCCCTTCCAGCTGGATGCTGTGCTCCTTTTGTCTGTAGTTCCTTCCCTCCCTGTCTGGCTCTGCCTGCTACATTTTTCCCAAGGACCAGATTGGGTTTTCCTTGCTGTCTGGGTTCCTCCTGACTGGACATCCTGTACTTCACCTGGATCCAGGCTGTTTCAATTCAGTTGGATCCAAAGTTAGCAGATGGTGCTCCCTGCAGGAGGAGATTTAACGTGCTCAGAAAAATAAACCCATAGATTGCATAAAAATGAAATATTGCTTCTAGTAATCTTTGTAAACTTATTTAGATTAGGGTTTAAAGAAAACTTAGTGGCATTACATATGAATAATGAAAATGATAGCTATTATTTTCTGAACATATATTCTGGACTAAGCACAAGGCTGGATTTTAAAAACACAAATCCCTTACCAGTTCTGTGAGTAGATATTCTGATGAGGAAATTGCAACTTGCAGTAGCGACAGATTTATAAGGGACAATGCGAGCTCATGCTCTTTCACTGACACAATTTTCTCCTATAGATTGGTTTAATCATTTTTCCTGACCTCTGGATGCCCTATACATGTGTACAAAGCATATCACAATCTTTGATGATGTAAAGACAGCTTTTTTCAGTTAACAAATTTAATTATTTTCCTACTGTAAGAATAATACATATTCGGTACATAAAATCTTGAAACAATAGATAAGCAAGTTGTCCAAGGTCAGGCTGATTTGAAAAACAGCAGAGTCAAAGTTTAGCATCCTCCAGAATCTATATTCTCAACCACTGTTTTGTATGAAACCATTTCCCCCGCGAGTCTCCTTTGGCTGACGCACCCATAGGGTCAAGTTCATTATTATTTAACATACTGGCGTATCTCAGTTTGGGGCATTTGTTTATTTTGTACAGTTCCATCTGTCTTCAACATAGGTTAACAGTATGAGACTTCTCTTGGCCAAATAGCCAATCTTGGGGATAGTAACATCCTCATGATAAAAATACACTGGGTAAGCAAATGATGCAAATGGAATTGATGCCCGTAAGTGATAAATTGGCTCATTTTAAAGGGATCTGCAAAATCATGCTTCACTGGATGGCAATGATGTCATATTATATGCATGTTGGTAAGTTATTTGCATATTGTTTGGCTAGGGGTTGTTCCAGGTCACCCCATCTCCTTTAGTTGGAGTTCCTCAAACCCTACTCCTGCTGATGGGAAATGCTGGCTGCTTTTGAGATATAGACTTTGAGATGATGCTAGGTAAATACATCATTACATTAACTTTCCTTGGTAAATGTAGGTTTAATTTTTTATTTACAATTAATTGCTATGGAAGACTTATGAAATGATATAAATATGTAGATTGGTGCTTGGAATCTTTAACTATGCTAGTAATGTTTACATTAACTGAGAAACACTTTTCCATCTCTCAGGTTCTTTAAAATCCTCCATCAGTCAAAACAGCAAGAAAAATTTCAAGACTTGGGATCATATTTAAAATTTTTTTTTCAGGAAATGTTGCCAATTTGCTTTCTGTCATTTTCAGAGAGAGGAGTTTTCTGATCTTCATAAATTGGCAACTATAAGATAATATTCATGACAAACTGAAATCGGAAAGAAGGCTGATACTTTTGGAGAAGGCATCAAGAAGTCATAATGTTTGAGACTGGAGCTTATTTCTCATACCTGAGGTGGAATAAAGTAGAATAAAATTCCCTACCACAAACACACTCAGTGGAGGTTAAGAAATCTCCAGTTGCAGTTTGATTGTGGCTTATGAAAATAATATTGCATTCATTTTCTCTAGTCTGTGACCGAAGTAACATTGTGGTGGAGGAATGTTTGGGGAGGAATGTTTGGAGTAACATTTGGGGGGAATGTTATAGTAAGGGAACACACTAGGGGTGGAACCGGAAAGACCTCCTTTGGTCCTTGGTTACCCCTCTTACTGATGTGTGACATGATTGTGTTATTTCATTTCTTTGAACCTTCATTTGCTCATCTATAAAGTGGAACTAATAAAATGTTCCTTAGAGGCTTATTGTAAAGATTAAATTTTAATGTATGTATATTGCCTCCTGCTCAATAAATCTATGTTCACAGACTCATATTCAAAATTTAGAAATTTAGAAATTTTGAAAGTTGTTTTCTTGGAAACTGTCTGGTAGCAAAATCAGCACTGTTTGATTTGATTTTTTTTGGCAGGTAAATTTTACCTCATCCTGTGCAACTTTTGGACTCATTGTCTCAACCAATGTGAATATTAGTAGGTTTTGCTGCACAAATACAAATATGTATGATTACTTGTGATGTCTCAGATCCTTCTAGGGGTGTTGCTTAATGTACAATTTAATATCTTACCAAAATGTAAAACAATCCTAAGTTCTGAAGCATTTGTGGCCCTGAGGATTTCTGATAAGGGATTTAAGGCCTAAATTTCTTTCCTGCTTTCGGATGAACAGACATAAAAATAATTTTTATATATTGGCTTATTCCACCTAAAAACACATGCAGTCATTCTGGGCAAATCACCTTTAGGATTTTTCTTTTACATTTTTAAAGAGATATTTTCACATAACATGAGAATCATGCTAGAGATCTTAGAAAAGATCTTGAGACCTAGAACCCAGTGAGTTTTCAGGTAAGATAAGATACACTAAATTCTGGTTTAGTTTGGTAAGTTAGAAAAGTTTTTCTATGGTAATTGCTAATACACATCTGTTAAGATTTGTTGAAATTCCAGTAAATATGCACAAAGCTTATGATAGTTTGGTAATAGATGGAGGAAGGAACCTTAATACATTCTCAGTTTCTATGAGAATCCTTGCATTGGATGTCTCTTCAAGACAGTGCAATTTTTTTTCAGGGCTTTGTTTAACAGGCATGATTCACCTTTTGTTTTTTTTTCTTGAAATGGAACAGAACAGCATTTGTTATTTAAAAACATAAGCCAACATCAGAGAAATGCAAATCAAAACTATAATGATATACCTTCTCACTCCTGTTAGAATGGCTATTTTGAAAAAGTATAACAAATGCTGGCAAGAACATGGAGAAAAATGGAATACTTATGTACTTTTAGTGGCAATATGAATTAGTACAACTACTGTGGAAAACAATATGGAAGTTCCTGAAAAAGCTAAAGATAAAACTACACTTTTAGCATTGAGTCTGTGCATTTATTGTGTAGGTGTAAGAAGGTTGCAAACGCGAATACACAGCCAAAGGTGAGAGTTGGGCTCTGTCCATGGTATTGAAGCGACCTGGCTGTGTTGCCAAGAGCAGAAGCCACTTGCTGAACTGTAACAAAACCAAATGATCAATTGCTCGAGTGTCTGTAGCTCATTTAAAGCAAATTCTAGGTTTAATTGAGCTTGTATCAAATAGACCAGCCTGTACAGAGAGAATGTTGTTTCAGCCTAAGACTTGCAAGAGAGACTTTCAGTAGTTTTCCATACACATGGTGAACATCAGTGTAATTCACAAGCTACTAAAGAGAAATTATTTTGTAGGCCACATAATAACTGGGTAAAAACTAAAGTAATTTATTTAATTGTACTTTGCAGGGTTCTCTATATTATTTTTATGAGTGCAACAGAAACTTTGAAAAGCTGCAGAAAAATAGCAAATTCACTTGCATGAAAGTTGGCTTATTAATGTTTCTTTCATGTAGAAATG
>RJWM01041247.1:0-15015 GCA_004363535.1 Dasyprocta punctata
GGCACTAGAGAAGAAAGAGGTTGCTGGTTAAGACTTCAGCTGTTGGGCTGGGGTTTTATTTCAGTGGCACAAGCACCTGCCTGGCAAGTGCAAGGTCGTAAGTTCGATCCCCACTACCAAAAAAAAAGATTTCAGCTCTGTACCATAACTTACAGTTGTCACCACAGAAGGAAGAGTAGGACTGGGATGCAAAGTGGAATAATCATGGGTGGAGCCTCTGGCTGTTGTTTCATCTCAGCTCATGCTGTGTACAGAGCCAGGGCTTTCCCCTCTTGGTTCTCTAAATGGCAGTGCTAAAGTGAGTGTCTGTGTGCTTCTTTTTAGAATCAGCGGAGCCCAGCCAGCTGGAAGCGCCACCAACAGAAGGTGAGCATGGTCCAGCTGAGGAAGGGCACTGCCGGGGGAGACGGCCTGCTCAGGGCCAGCATACAGGGCGCCCCTCCTTTCCCACTCTCCCCAGGTTACTCCCGGGTTCCAAAGCCGCCAAATAACTGCTGTGTGACCTAGGTGGTGCATGTCATTAGGTGCATAGAAGTCGCATGGTGCTGGGTGCTCTAAGGACCTGGCCAGGGGTGGTAGTCCCAAGTGTGAGGTATAAATGGACTTAGGATCAAGCAACTGTGCATTCAGAGCGCAACTAATTGCTGCCCTTTTGTTTCTTCTGATAGAAATTAAAGAGACAGAGGGAAGCTCGCAGATCAAGCAAGAACCAGACCCCACGTGGTAGACCTCTCTCTGCCAGGGTAAATGGCCTTGTGTCCCCTCCCTGTCACGTGCCTCTGAACCCCTGTATGTTGAAACACTGGGGCCCTCAGCCTACCTGGGTTCTAGGAGGGACCACCCCCTCAAGCAGAGGTTCTCCTTGACTCTACACAGTCTCGAACACATCTTTGCCTTCCCCACTGGAATGCCCTGAGTTGGTACACTTCACAGTAATAGGATTTGCAGAGTCTGGCTGAGCCACAGTCCATGGTCCATCTTGTGTGTTGAATCACAAGTCTAGTTCTGTTATTCAGATACCATTAGCCTGGCCTGCTTTTTGTTGTTTTGAGATGGGTCTTACTGTGTAGTGTAGGCTGGCCTCGAACTGCTGTGTAATGCAAGTGGTCTGAAACTCAAGGTGATCTTCCTGCCTCAGCCTCCTGAGAGCTACAACTACAGGCCTGTGCTACTAGCTTCTTAACAGAAAGGCTAGCGGGGTTCCCTAGACAGAGTGAGGGAGCTGAACTCTGTGTCTTCGTGGCTCTCCGCAAGCCTTGGCTGTTAATACTGTCAGGGTAGCTATATGACAATGCTGGATGTTGGTGGGCTGTGAAATATATCATGACAAGTTTTTTAAGCAGTGACTTTTGTTGTAATTTGCCTTACAATGTCAATTCATGCACTTAAGATTCATATCATTTCATGAGTATATTTTGATCCAAGTAATTGTTACCAAAAATTGGAGTTTCGGATTATGATAAATGAAGGTGAGATTTCTATAGTCAGATTAACCTGTCTGCTTGCTTGTTTGTTTTCTCTCCTGTTTTAGCTTAAAGTATCAGTGGTTGAGAAGAGCTTTTTGGACCTGTTACTGCCCCAAGCTGTGTAATATACTTGTATAACAGAAATACCTTCTATACAAACCTTTTTTTCTACTTTTAGATAGAAATGTCTACTTTTTCAGCAGTTCTGTGAATTGAATTAAAGAACAGAGTGACTGTAGATTCAGAATGGCTGGCTTACTTTGGAATGTATTATAAGGATTTTACAGCAGTGCTGGAAAGACCACAGGGAAAATGACAGGGATGAATCTCAGCAGATTTTCTGCGTGGTCGGCAGAACCTTCAGCTGTGGTGTATTTTCCCATCGAGTGAAGATATCTCCTACTGGAACATCTCAGCTTCTGCAACCAAGAAAATTCCTGTGACAGTCAGTTCTTTAGTTTTTCTATTTGAAAAATCATTTAAATGATCCTTTGTTCACAGCTCTCCTTAATGACTGAGTGAACAGTTAGTGTCTGTATATTTGACTAAACTTTCCTAAGCTGTCTATCGCGGTTCATCTGTTCTTTTATCATAATTAAAAGAGAAACCGCCTGGATCACCTGATGGCGCCACCGGTATCGTAGCACGGACCCTGGATGGTGGACGACGACGGGAGCCTCTTCCGTGTGTCCTTTGCGTCCACGTAAAATGTGTGGTGTGGCCTGGAGGTTGGAGGCCAGTGTGAGTATCTGGGCCGGCGAGGACACGGACGCCCACCACCCCATGAGCGAGTGCGTGGATTCTCTGGATGCTGTTTCGGCTGGCTCAGGTCCTAGGGGTCACTGCCAGTGTTCCTTTCTAATGTGCTTGTAACACTGAGGCACCAGTGTGGGGAGCGAGGGGTCAGTAAGCTTAATCCTGCACCCGTGATATTCTACGCCTTGTAGGAGAATCTTACCTGTGTGGAGACTTCACAGACAATAAGAGTTGTAAATCCAGCTGTCAAAGCTAGAGTATGTGATGGCATAGAGTTTCATTAGCTTTATCACGATATTCACAATGGAGAATTATATTACATGGTAGCAGAAATAGGCATTTTTATGTGTTGCTTATATTTTACCTCAAATTAAATTGTAGATATAGGGTAATAAATAAAATCCATCCATGCCTTTCACACACTAACTCCTTTCTTTCCAAGGTGTCTTCCTGCGTGTCTGGGGAGCCTGGTGGGACCTGGGGGCGATGCAGGCAGATGAAGGCTGGGTTGGTGTTGGCAGGGCCCATGGGGCTCAGGCCACCGACACCGCAGTGCTGTTGTCTGTGCCACCGGGGCTTTGGGGAGCAACACGCTGTGTTCTCCTTCAGGACCCGCCCTTGCCATGCATGGGCCTGTTGGGGAGGCTTCCAGCCCACTCAGATGGCGAGGGCCGGCTGCTCCAGGGAATTTCACAGGCCCCAAAAACGGGCAGAGCTGCATCACCCTCAGCCACACCTCCCAGCCCACTTCTTTCAGGGTTGGTGCTCTTGAACCCAGCCCTGTGCTTTGACCTATATCCCCAGGCCTTTTTGTATTTGAGATAGGGTCCCACTAAGTGACTAAGTTGCCTGGACTAGACTTAAGTTTGAGATCTTCCCACCTCAGCCTCCCAGAGTGCTGGGATGACAGGCATATGCCACCATGCCTGGCTCCCATGGCTGCTTTTAAACACTCCCCCTACATTCTGACTCTCACTGAGACTTGGGCTGTTGTGGCTGGCACACTATTTTTGTGAAGGTTTCAGGACTGCACTCCTGGTCACCCATGTGTCCCCTGAACTAGGTGGGCCTATCTCCTGTCAGCATCAATGAAACACTGGCCCTTTGGGTGTGAGCTACTGCACCCCCTTGGAGAGGCCTTTCCTGACGCTCCCGGCCATCTCACCTGTCCCTGGTGCTTCCAGCTGGGTGCTGCTCTTGGCCTCTGACTCATGGTGATGACAGTGATGGGGGAGGAGGTGTCCTTCATTTGGAGTCCAGGAAGCTCAGTACAAGGTCCAGTGGCTGTGGCGGCTGGGAAGCAGAAACGGGGCCTAGGGTCCCACAAGGGGGCTGTGTCCAGATCCCTGACCAGCTCTCCCCAAGGCCTGGCCTCCTCAGGGCTCTGCACCCCAAAGCACTGAGCCAGGGACCACTTTCTACTGGGGACAGGTGGCCGGAGGGCGATTGCAGCGCTATGGGAACCAGGCGCGTTCCCTTGGTGGCCCAGTGAGTCTAGTGTACAATGGGCAGGGCCAGGCTCTAACTCCGGGACGACTGCCCCACTGTGCAGTTGGCCCCAGAAAGCCACCCAGGCGTGTAGCAGTGCAGCCCTGTCCCAGTGCTGGGCTAACCTGAGCAGCTGGCCGGCCCGACGCCCCGCCACTCTGCCTTGCCTTCTGGCCTGGCCCTAGCACACGAGCTCGCCGTCTGGCCGTTTATACTTCCTAAGAGGACTTTTACAAGACTGGTTTACTCAAGCTGTGCTTACCTATAACCCCTGCATTCAAAAGGCTGAGGCAGGAGGATCGCCAGTTTAATACTAGACTGGGCAATTAAACAACCTGATGAGACCACCTGAAAATAATAAAAGGGGTAAGTTGAAGGCTCATTTGGAGGCTCTCAGTTCAATCATTGACACAGGGAGAAGCTTTGGGAATGGCCTGGAGTCAAATGTCACAGAGGAGAAGGAAGTGGCTGCCGCAGTCTCATGTAAGCGGGAATCGGGACCTGGACTTTGGGCCAGTTGTTCCCACCACCACCACCTTCGGGTGTGTGCAGAGTGAGTGCCCCAGACCCTGGGCGGAGCTTAGGGGCATCATGGGCTCTCCCTGTGTCCTCTCAGTGCCTCGGTTGCCCTTGATGTTGAGAGTGGCCGTGACTGGGCTGCTGCTTCCCCATCTGTCATTTGGGTCCCACCAGCTGCAGGCTGGGGATCCCTCCGCTTCCTGAGTGTCTTTCTCGTTACTGAGACAAAATACGTGACACTGAAAGTTAAAGAACAAAGGTTTATTTAGCTCACAGTGTGTGGAGGTTTCAGTTCATAATCAGCTGGCTCCAAGGTAGGGTGGGGTGGCAGAGGGGCCACAGTTCAAGGCAGAGGAAGATACAAAAGCACCAAGAGCAGGAGGGGGAAATGAGCCCTTTTCTGCCCCGTTTGTCTTACCCAGACTGCTGGGGTTAGGCGGTGCCAGTGCAGTCAGTGCACTGATCTGGTGTCACCCAGCCTTAACCCCAGCACCCTTAATCCCAGCTTCGCACTATGGATCAGTCATGAACTCTAGATTCAGCTGCCTCCAAAAAGCCCACCACCACCACCCCACCCCCATTGTGACCACATGAGGCTTTGGGGGGCATCCAGACAAAGGGTTAACACTGAGTTTCCGTGACTGCCAGCCAGATGGGTTCAAAGGGCAGAGTGAGACTCTGCTCCCCTAGAGAGGATCAGAGTAAGCAGGAAGCCATTGGGGTGGTGTGTGCCTGTGTTCCCAGCAGTGCAGGGGGCTGAGGCAGGAGGGTTGCCACACTGACCCCAGCCTGGACAACTTTGCAAGATTGTTTCAGAATTCCCCCAAAAAAAATTCTTTTTAAGGACTAGAAATGTAGATAAGGGCAAAGGCCCTGGGGTTCAATCCCCAGTACACTAAAAAAGAGGACCCATTGGCCCCTGGTGTTCTCTAGCTGTCCCGTCTGGTCACAGTAGTGCACTTCTTCAGCTCACCCACACTGGCCTCATCACTACCTGGCTCACTGTGGGTTTTTTGAGGAAGTAACAAGAAAACTGAGCCCTGAAAGCAAGCCTGACACAATAGATATTTGTAAAATCACTTCCTGCCCAGTTCTTAGAACCAAGATCTGGCTGGGTGTGGTGGCACACACCTGTCATCTCAGCACTCAAGAGGCTGAGGCAGGAGGGTCCCTGTGAATTTGAGGCCAGCCTGGACTACATAGCAAGACTCTGTCTCAAACACACATACCCTGCCAAAAAACAAGGTCTGTTTCCCGTAAAGAAGACAGGGATGACCTGGAAGGATCTGTGTGCAGGGTTTGCATGCTTGTGTTTGGACCACGTCCTCTGAGGGATCACAGAGACCATTCCCAAAGGGCCCAGCCCAGTGCTGGCAAAACAGGTGCTCAATCAGCGGGACACTGCTGCCTTTCGCACCTCACCATCTCTCAACTGCCACCTTCGCAGGCCCCAGCTGCGTGCAAGTGTCCGGCCCCCACTCCAGCCCCGTGTCTTAGCTGCTGTCCTAGCTCCCCACAGTGGTGGCGTCTGCAGCAGTGCGCCATGGTGGTTGGCGAGTGGCAGGTCACTTACCTGATGCCACGTCCGTGCCTCTGAGCAGGGACAGTGTGAACTCAAGGGTCTGGGGAGGTCCTGTGCCCCAAGTGTGCCAGGCATGCCACACACGTGCCCAGGGGGCCTCGGGCCCTGGGTGACCCTGTCATGCACAGCCCACCAGTTCCCCAGGACAGCTGCAGGTGGGGGCGCAGCAGCCTGGCATCTGCCTGACGCGCTGCACACCGCAGCTCCCTCATGACCTGTCTGCTCTGGTGACGGCCCCTGTTGGCCACGTGGGCTCCTCACGGTAGCAGCTACACAGGCACAGAAAGTGGGGCTCAGGCTTGGGGAAACTTCCTCGGGGCACACAGCTAGGAGTGGGGGGTCGAGAACAAAGCAGGTCGCAAGTCAGGCTCCGGTCATGATGCCCACAGTCTGGCGCCCAGCACGACCTTCCGCTGGGGGGGCCTGTGCTTCATCTGCCCCCTGGATACTGGGGCCCTAGGCCAAGGCCTGGAAGGCAATGTCGTGGGGTCTGGGGCAGAGGGATCCCCACGGGGCAGTGGAGCAGGGTCTTGTGTCCCTGCACCTGAGATCCCCTCCCTGCCAGGCAGAGCTGTTCCAGGAACAACTTCCTCCCTGCCTCCTTCCTCTTTTGTGATACCAGAGACCGAACCCAGGGCCCTCTTGTGAGTGACATCCCCAGCACTTTTGTGTATTTTTAATTTTGATTCAGGTTTTGCTAAATCACCAGGCTGGGCTCAAACTTGCAACCATCTATGTGGCCCGCATTTTTGAGGCAGGGTCGCACTATGTAGCACAGAGTCACCTGCTTGCCATTACAGCTGGGGTCCCACAGCCCTGTCACAGCCAAGTGGCCCTGTCTGCCAGTCACAGGTGCTGTAGAGAGTGGGTGACAACTGAAACACAGACCCACAACCATCTGTCACCCATGGGATCAGGCAGCAGAGGGGATTAGGTTAGACTCCGGCTGAACTGTCTCAGTGTGGGCTGAGTCATTCCACCCCTGGGATGCCCCGACTTCTGCCTCCTGGCAAAAGGCCCAGCCTGGGGCTCCTGTGCCTACTGAGCCCCTGGCCACACTGTCTCCACTGGCCAGCCTTGGGGATTTCCTGACTGAGGAAACACCACCCAGCCATCTGGGGGAAAGCCAAGTGGCCCCAGGGAGGAGGTGGTGGCAGCTGGAGAGCAGCCAAGCTCCTCGGCAGTACCCGGAAACCACCTGCCCCCGCTTTGCCTCTGGGACCTCCGTGCTGGCCCGCTGGCCCCTCATGCAGGCATGCATTCATTTGGTCACTCATTGTCCAAGGGCCACACAGGACAGCCCCACGGCTAAGAGTATGGGTCTGGGTCCCAGCTGCCTGAGTTCAAATCCCAGTGCTGTGCTTACCAACTGAACCACATACGGTCCTCTCTGTGCCTCAGTTTCCCACCTGTGAAGTTGGGGATCATAGTCCTGCTCCCCAGGCAAGCATCTCACTGTGAAAAGATATGGTTTGGGGTTTTTTTGTTTGTTTGTTTGTTTTTTTGTGGCACCAGAGATCGAACTCAACCTCGCACCTGCCAGGGCAGGCGCTTAAGCCACTGAGCCAAACTCCCATCCCTGGTTTTTTGAGGCAGGGTCGCACTATGTAGCTCAAGCCCGCCTTGCACTCGCGTTGTAGCCCAAGCTGGCCTCGAATTCACAACGCTCCTCCTACCTCAGCCTCCCGAGTGCTGGGATTAAAGGTGTGCACTACCGTGCCCAACTTGTTTTGTTTTTTGAGTCAGGGTCTCGGTAAGTCACTGTATTGTCCAGGATCAACTTAGGATCCTCCTGTCTCAGCCTTCCATAGACCTGGGATTATAGGCATATCGTCCTGATCCCCAGACCATGGCAGCCCAGGTCTCAGTCACTATCACAACTTTATACTACATACAGTCAAGTGGCATGGTTTTCTGTGTATATACTTCACAACATAAAGTGTTGGGGTTTTTTTAATTTTTAAAATTCTGTCCTCCACTAAAAATCTCATTTTTGTTCATTCCCCTCTTCCTTTGCTTGTTGGTTCCTCTTTTCGGTGGGGGGACCTTTGCATGCTAAGCAACCCTCCCGGGTCCTCACACTGAGCTCTGTCCCTAGCATTTTTATTTTGTTTCCACTCAGAGTACCAGTAGATTGGCAGACTGGCCTTGAACTTGCCACCCCTCTGTCTTGGCCTCCTGATCCGCTGAGCTTGCAGGTGTGCACCACCACACCTGGCTCCTTGTTGTAAGTCATTTGGTCGCTCATGTTTTCATCCGGGCATTAAAATAAATTCCGTGTCATCCTGACAGGCCACAAGCCTGCTCGAAGGTCAGTACCAGGTCCAACTCCGAGCCAGGCAGGGGTCCACACCTGGCCCCCCAGCACTCGGAGCTGAGGCAGGAGGGCAGAAGTTGGGAGTCCAACTTGGGTGATATTGCGACTTAACAAGACCCTGTTACAAACTAAACTATAAAGAAGGGCTGGGGGTGTCACTCAGGGCAGAGGCTCTAGGTTCACTCCTCAGGACTGCCAAAAAAAACACACCAGTTCTTAGCACGCCTCGCCTCTGTTTACCCAACAAGCACGAGCCAGGGTCATCAGGGGCCACATGGGCCAGCCACAGCCAGGCGTCCAGAGCTGCAGAGTCAGGAAGAAAGGTGACCCCGGGTGTGCAGGGAGCTGGGCCAGGCCTGGTGTCTGCATGACAGCGTCGCAGCAGGGCAGTTGTGCAAGAGCGGAAAAGTTGCTGCAGAGGGAAGGAAGCGGTGACCTGCCCGCCCCGGCCCTTCCACCCCACAGCCATGGAGTCCCTGGGCTGCTGCCCAGGTGAGCAGCACGGCCACTGCAGTCAGGGCGTGGCAGAGGCTGGTTCTTTCTTAGGCGTGGTCCCCCAGCCTCTGTGGTCTCCAAGCCCCACCAATGGCGCCCGGCCCACCCCTCCTCGATGAGCTGAAGGGTCCCCTGGAGGCGGCAGGCAGTCCTTTGTCACTACTGAGGAGTGCCCCTGCTCATCTCACAAGCAGGGACCCTGGAGACATAATCTGGAATGACCAGAGGGATCCTTGGCTGGCTACCCCAGGGCAGGGACCTCTGGACCAACCAGCCGGCTGCGGGTGACAAGAAGCAAATTCTGCAGAGCAGAACGAGGGCTCTGGCCAGAGCAGCCAGTGCCGGGCAGCCAGCAGAGACACAGTGGCATCTCGGCTGCTGTCCCCAGAGCCCAGCATGGAGCCTCATGATCTGCATCCGAGCTCCACCTAGGACGAGATCAGGGTGGGAAGCCCCCACCAGTACCCTAGCCACCCCTCCCCCTCCACTGCCCTGGTCCCTCCCCAGGCAGAGCTGCTGGGCCCTGCACCCCGACCCTACCACTGGTCAGGTCTGGGACTCGTGCTCCCTCAGAGTCCCAGGTCTGCTCAGGGGCCTTCAGTCACACACACATTCACTCAACAAGTGACACAGCAGCAAGCCGGTATCCACGAAGGCCCTGGAGCCCATGGGGCTGAGACCAGGGCCTTGGACAAAACAGGCTCTGCCAGGCTCAGGCTCGAATTCTGGGGAGGGGAGGCACTGCCCATGAATAAGATGGACCAGGAGGCCAGGCAGGAGGATCACAAGTTAAAGCCTGGACAGCTTAGTGACTGAGTGAGACCCTGTCTCCAAAAACAAAAAGGCCTGGGGATGTAGCTCAGCACAAAGACCTTGACTTCAATCCCTAGTATCTCAAAATGAATAAAGAAAATTCAAATTGACCAATAAATGACATTGATAATATATCAGTGAAAACAAATGCTGGAAAGAAAACAGGGAAGCCGGGCGTGGTGGCGCACGCCTTTAATCCCAGCACTAGGAAGGCTGAGGTAGGCGGAGCGTTGTGAGTTCGAGGCCGGGAGGCCGGCTTGGGCTACAGCGCGAGCGTAAGACCGGCCTGAGCTACATAGTGCGACCCTGCCTCAAAAAATCAGGGCTGGGAGTTTGGCTCAGTGCCTTAAGCGCCTGCCCTGGCAGGCGCGACGTTGTGAGTTCAATCCCCGGTGCCACACACACAAAAAAAAAAACAAAAACAAAAAAAACACAGGGAGAGGCGGAGTGGACATGAAATTTGCTGTTTTACGTATGTCATCAAGGAAGACCACCCTACACTGCCCTGAGCAAGAAGAGGGGGCAGCCGGGCGTGGTGGCGCACACCTTTAATCCCAGCACTCCGGAGGCTGAGGTAGGAGAAGCGTTGTGAGTTTGAGGCCGGCTGGGGCTACAACGAGAGCACAAGGCCGGCCTGAGGTACACAGTGTGACCCTGCCTCAAAAAACCAGGGCCAGGAGTTTGACTCAGCGGGTTACACGCCTGCCTGACAGGTACGAGGTTGTGAGTTCAATCCCCCCAAAAAAAGAAGAAGAAGAGGGGGCAATGGGATGAGGGCTCCATGCAAAGGCTCTGGGGTTGGGGTGGGAACACATGTCACAGGGCTACAGAAAGGCCCAGGGCTGGGGCCAGAGGGCCCAGCAAAGCAGAGCGAGGAGCAGCGGACCCGAGGGCAGGCCCACCCTGCCTGCACGTGCCTGCCACTGCCCACGTCCACACAACTGGAGCACAGGGTCCGCAGAAACTGAAAGAAGAAGCTGAGCCCTGCCCGCCCGCTCCCCTAATGGGGAGAGGAGCGACTTCCTCTTTCCAGAGCATTTAAGACCCAGCCCAGGAGCGCCTGGGAGGACGCGAGGCCACGCCACCTGCCAGCCATGGGGGACAGCTTCATCCGCCACATCGCCCTCCTGGGCTTCGAGAAGCGCTTTGTCCCCAGCCAGCACTATGTGAGTACCGGACCGCGGGGTGGGGCCACCTGGGCCGCGAGGATTCGTGGGGCAGGGTCTCGGGCACGGGTATGAGGCTCCATCTGGGACCTCAGCCTGCCCCTCGGGCCACCTTCCTCCCCAGCCCCCGCGCCCTGTACTTTGCCACCACCTCTGCCCAGCCCGGCCCAGCCGAGACTCTGAATCCAGCAGCTTACGGCAGCACGTTAGAGTCTTAGCCTCTCCCGCGATAGGAGTCCCCTCTCCTGGCTTGGGGCTGGGAAACACGGCCACCTTGTCCCAGGGTCCCCATGCCCAGAGGAGGGCAGCAAAGGCTGTGTTAGACAGACCGTTTATGTGCCAAGCCCTCTGTCTCTCTATCTCCGTTTCTCCCCCTCCTTTCTCCTGCTCAGCTCTTTTTTTGTGGGGGGATGGTACTGGGACTCCAACTCACAACCTCGCGCCTGCCAGGAAGGCACTTACGCCACTGAGCTAAATCCTGGGCCCTATTTTTTGAGACAGGGTCTCACTATGCAGTTCAAGCTGGCCTTGAACTCACTTTGTAGCCCTGACTGGTCTCAAACTCACACTGATCCTCCTGCCTCAGTCTCCTGAGTGCTGAGATTAGAGGCATGTGCTACCATGCCTGGCTCTCCTGTTCAGCTTTTAATTCTGAAATAATTTCCTGCTAGCATTCCTATGGTTTCGATTTTCACATTAGATCTTTCATCTGTTTGGCGTTTGTTGTGCTGTGTGGTGGGGGACACAAAGAAATCCAGTGTGGGTGGTAGGTGGTACTGGGGATTGAACATACATGCGCGCGTGTGCGCACACACACACACACACACACACGTGTGCACGCACACACATGCCTGGCAAGCACTCTGCCACTGAGCTGCACCCTTAGCCCTATATCCAATATTATCTTTCCCAAAAAGGCCACCCAAGCCAGGCGTAGTGGTGGTGCACACCTGTAATCCTAGCATTCTGGGAGGCTGAGGCAGGAAGATCAAAAGTTTGCACCCAATCTGGGGCAGTTTAGCAAGTCAGCAAGATCTTGCCTCAGCTGGGCGAGGTGGCGCACACCTTTAATCCCAGCACTCGGGAGGCTGAGGTAGGAGGATCATTGTGAGTTCGAGGCCAGCTTGGGCTACAACGCGAGCGCAAGGCTGGCCTGAGCTACCCAGTGCGACCCTGCCTCAAAAACCAGGGCCAGGAGTTTGGCTCAGTGACTTAAGTGCCTGTCTGGCAGGTGCAAGGTTGTGAGTTCAATCCCCGGTGCCGGAAAAAAAAAAAAAAAAAAAAAAGATCTTGCCTCAAAATAAAAGATTTTTAGAAAGACTGGAGGTGCCATGCTTGGTGGCACATGCCTGAAATCACTGTACTTGGGAGGCTGAGGCAAGAGAATCACTGTGAATTCAAAACCACCTTGGGCTACATAGAGGGTTTAAGACCAACTTGAATTACATAGCAAGACCATGTCTCAAAAAAATAAAATAAAAAATAAAAAGGCTGGGCGAGCTGGGTGTGGTGGTGCATGCCTTTAATCCCAGCACTCGGGAGGCTGAGGTAGGAGGAGCATTGTGAGTTGGAGGCCGGCTTGGGCTACAACGGAAGCACAAGGCAGACCTGAGCTACACAGTGCTACCCTGCCTCAAAATACTAGGGCTGGGAGTTTGGTTCGGTGGCTTAAGCACTTGTCTGGCAGGCACAATGTTGTGGGTTCGATCTCCGGTGCCACAAACAAAACAAAACAAAACAAAAAGACTGGGCGTGTAACTCAGTTTGAAGGCCTTGGCTTCAATTCTAACACTGCCAAAAATAAATAAATAAATAAATAAATGTAAAAAGTCAAACACTAGTGTTTTTTTTTTTTTGTTTTTGTTTTTTTTTTTTGCAGCACTGGGGATTGAACTCACAACCTCGTGCCTTGCCAGACTGGGCATGTAACTCAGTTTGAAGGCCTTGGCTTCAATTCTCAGCACTGCCAAAAATAAATAAATAAATTTAAAAAGTCAAACACCAGTGTTTTTTTTTGCAGCACCGGGGATTGAACTCATAACCTCACGCCTTGCCAGACGGTTACTTAAGCCATTGAGCCAAACTCCTAGCCCTACTTTTTTTTGAGGCAGGGTCGCCCTATGTAGCTCAGACCAGCCTTGCGCTCACACTGTAGCCCAAGTGGCCCTGGACTCACAACGCTCCACCAACCTCAGCCTCCCAAGTGCTGGGATTAAAGGCGTGCGCCACCGTGCCCGGCTTCCAAACACTAGTGTTTAAAAACTTACCTTCACTCTTTTTTTTCTTACCTTCACTCTTATAACTTGAGATGTCACATCAATCATATATTAAACTCGGTAGACTTTTTTTCATTTTTAAAATTTTATTGGTACATAATGATCACATTCATCATAGGGAGAAACTCTGTAGACATTTATATCTGCTTCTAGATTTTTCTATTTTGTTCCATTGATGATTTGCTCATATACCAGTACTATACTTTTTAAAAATAATCGATGTGCCAAAATATTCATACATAAAATTTACCATTTTAAGTTCATAGTTCACTGGCACTAGCACATTCACTTTTCATCTTAGAATTTTTTCATCTTCACAAGTTGAAGCTCTGGCCAGGCGTGGTGGCGCACGCCTTTAATCCCAGCACTCGGGAGGCTGAGGTAGGTAGAGCGTTGTGAGTTCGAGGCCGGCTTGGGCTACAGCACGAGCACAAGGCCGGCCTGAGCTACACAGTGCGACCCTGCCTCAAAAAACCAGGGCCGGGAGTTTGGCTCAGTGACTTATGCGCCTCTCAGGTGTGAGGTTGTGAGTTCAATCCCTGGTGCCGCAAAAAAAAAAAAAACGAAAAAAAAACAAGTTGAAGCTCTGTGCCCGCTAAAAAGCAGCCTCATGTTCCCTCCGTGGGGCTCCCAGCATGCTGGGAACAGGTGTGTGCCATCTTACCTTGCCTGGTTTATGAGTCTGGTTTTTTTCTCGCGGCACCGGGGATCAAACTTACAACTTTGCATCTGCCAGCCAGGTGCTTAAACCATTGAGCCAAACTCCTGGCCCTAGTTTTTTGAGGCAGGGTCACACTATGTAGCTCAGGTCAGCCTTGTGCTTGCGTTGTAGCCCAAGCCGGCCTTGAACTCACAACACTCCTCCTACCTCAGCCTCCCAAGTGCTGGGATTTTTTTTGTTTTGTTTTGTTTTGTTTTGTTTTGCAGCACCGGGGATTGAACTCACAACCTCGCGCCTGTCAGACAGATGCTTAAGTCACTGAGTCAAACTCCCAGCCCTGGTATTTTGAGGCAGGGTTGCACTGTGTGGCTCAGGCTGGCCTTGCACTCCCGTTGCAGCCCAAGCTGGCCTCGAACTCACAACACTCCTCCTACCTCAGCCTCTGGAGTGCTGGGATTAAAGGTGTGCGCCACCATGCCCGGCTTTGTTCCGGAAATTGTATATAAATGGAACACCACGTTCTCTTCCTGGGTTCTTACAACACCTGAGCCCTCTCCATTTCCCACCCTAGAGACACACACGCCAGGTCCCTCGTCTACCTCTAGGTTAGGACAAGGAATCTGAGCTGATGGGAGAGAAGCTGCGCCACTATGTTTTGCATCACAGTTCAGTAGAGAGCTGTAGAGAAAAGAGGCCACCGAGATCCCATCCTGCTCCCGAAAGAACTGCCCTCACCAAGATCTCAGAAACTGACAAATGCTAATGAGGCTGTGGGGACAAAGGGGCCCTGCCCTGCTGATGGTGGCAATGCAGACTAGTACAACCACTACGGAAACCAGCATGGAGCCTCCTCAAAAAGCTGAAATAGACATTACATCGGACCTAGCTCTCGCCCTCCTACGAGATTCACAGCAGAGCTAAAGGCCTCATAGTGCAGTGATCCATGCACACCCTCGTCTACATAGCACACCTCCCACAGCTTGGTCTTGCAAGCGGTCTACATGTCCATCATCAGATGAGGGGGTAAAGCAAAGGTGGCATTGACACACTGTGGAGTACTACTCTGCTGTAAAGAAAGATAGTCATTTATGGAAAATGGATGCACTTTGAGGCCACAATGCTAAGGACATAGTCAGAAGGTTAAATATTGCATGGTTTCTGGTGTATGAGAAACTGAAACTATAACTCAAAGAATGAAAGACTGATGATAGGAAGCAGGGAGATGGACTTTGTGGGGCTGGGCAGGGATCTGGGGTGGGGGGAGACCGTAGGGAGGGAAGAGGAAGTAAAAATGATGAAGCAGCGATATGCATCTGTACTGGCTCCCTGCAATGAATAACGTAATCATCGATTGCAAATATTTGTTTTGCAGCATCGGGGGATCAAACTCACAACCTCACGCCTGTTAGACAGGCGTTTAAGCCACTGAGCCAAACTCCCAGCCCTAGTTTTTTTTTTTTTTTTTTTTTTTTTTTT
>RJWM01041248.1:0-15000 GCA_004363535.1 Dasyprocta punctata
ACACCCCCAGAGTATGGCTGGGGCTGGCCTTTTTGATATCCAGTTTTCAAGCCTGAATATTTTTCAGATAGATCTTATTTTTAGGGAAGCAGGGAAATAGTGGGACCTAGTAAAAGGAAGTGGGTCCTATAGATATGACTTTGTGTGACCATATCTGGTGGCCAGCACCTTACTCTCTGACTCTTTCCCTTTCTCTCTGCAGCCTTACTGGTATGGGGTGATCAGCTTGTTTTGTACTGTGCTGTTCTGCCATGATGTTTCTGCTTTGACACTGACCTAAATGCAATACAATCAGCCAACAATGGATTGAAACCTCTGAAACTGAGAGCCAAACTAAATCTTTCCTCCTTTAAATTGACTTTCTCAAGTATTTTCTCCCAGTGACTAACACAAGCTGATTTGCTTATCTTCTTTCTAGCAATGACTATGCCTCTTCCATACTCATCTGAGTACTGACTTCTTCATTTATTTGGCAAGTGCTTAACAAACCCTAATCAGTTGTAGAATTGTTATGCACTTATAAGCAAGATAAAACCTTGCCTTTCCTTTAAATTACAGCAGTTCACTGGGATGAGACACTTATACACAGCTGTTTCCTACAAAGTGAGACTAGTACCAATGAAATGTTTGGAAGGGAAGGAGATATCTTAGGGGAGAAAGTGGCCTGGGATCAGATGCTTAAAGGACCAGTAGCACTTAGGCAAATGTCTCAGGGCTTCTAAATAATAGGGCACATTTAGAAGAACTGAAAAGTTGAATCTGGAGCCTAAGGTACAAAAAGAGGAATGGAATGGCAGGAAACCAAAGATGAGACCATCAAGGACCCTCTGCATGGGGCTTGGGGGCTGGATTTAGTCCTGTATATACTGGAAGGTTACTGAAAGATTTTTAAATAGAGGAATGGTAGACTTGTGCTTTTAAAAGTTAGGTTTGGGCAGTAGTGGATGATGAGGAGTGCTGAGAGGTGGAGAGGAAGGCCGTGTTCCACAGCTGGCTAGAGATGAGCAGACCAGGAATTTGGGGAATAGGAGAGATCAGTGCAAGGGTGCAACTGAAGAGCTTCCTTTCTGTTACTGAGCACACTGTGACCTGCATCCCCTCACTGCTGCCAGGACCTGAGGAGCATCTGCCTCCACTGCTGATTACAGTCTGCAGTGTTCCATGGTAGTCTGGCAGCCTCCCAGGTTTTTTCTATAGCCCAAGGGCGTTGGATAGAACTTGCTTCACAAAAACATACTCTTTCTGGCCAGGGAAAGTGCTTATGAAAAATAAAACCAGAGAAAGAAACCTGCAGAACTTCCTGAGAACTGTGGTCACCTGAAGTCAGAACAACTGGGGACAGTTAGGAGGCCCAGCTCCAGCTTGAGGAGGGAATGGGCCTGAGGCCAAGAGCAGTTGGCAGGCAAGGAGGGCACAGTGCCATCAAACCCCACAGGACACAGAGTTGGCCCAAAGCTAAGATGGAGAGAGGGAGGGTGTCCTTTGAAAGGTCTGCTTTCCTAATCCCCAGGAAATGTTAACTTTTTCCTATAATGATTATTGGCTCTGCTTATAAAATTCTGTGTCTCCTTCTAATTGTACACAGGTCAAGTTCTTATTTCCCTCTCCCTTTTGCTCCATTGTTTCCTATCTTTGTTCCAAACTCTTTCTTAATCTCACATGGCCTAAGCAGAAACTCTTGGGTTCAGGTCATGTCTTCCATCTTTGTGGCGGAGAGGGGGGGCCCATTATCAATGTCAATTACCAATAACAGCCTACTTTTCAATCATTTTATCTTGGACTCAAGTTTTAAGAACTAGGAGAATATTTTAGCTGGTCTTCTACTCCACAGGGCCAAGACTGCAAGGTAAAAATTACCATCCATTGGTATTTCCCTGGCAGGTAGTAAAATGTGTCCTAGCCACAAAGAAGAAGTGATCTTCACTAGATGCTTTTGGCACATCCATAGGAAAACCATTGTTATAATGAATGGATGAAAACAGGTTTTCGTACCACTGCCATTCAAGGCCTGGCTCGGGTCATTACAAATTTCCCAAAAGGTCAGGGGACTTCCATGGGAAGCCCATGAGTCAGCAAAGTGAAAGCTTCTTGAGGAAATAAGCTATAAACTCTAGGACTCACAACTGAGGTTGCTCAATTCCTCCTGTAAAATCCACCCTTGAATATTTCTGGAGCTGTAGCCAAAGAAAATGCTTTGTGACCAATATGAAGACTGTCCAGGTGATAGGTATCCAATTTATACGTGCACACATTCTTTGACTCAGTAATTACACATCTAGCAATTTATCTTGCATACAAGTGCAGTGATATTTGAACATGGAGATCATTGGCGAAACATTTGAAATGAAAAAAGATTAAAAATGACGTAAAACTCCATCAGTGGAAGAAAGTGGTTCAATAAATTCATACAATGGAATATCTGTGGTAAAAAAGAACAAGGAAACTCTTGTAATTCATAAAAAGTGCCCCCAAGACATATTACAAGGGGAAAATTGAGGTGCAGCAGAATGAAATAACTATTTTTGTGTGCATGTTTTAAAGAGGGGAAAAAATTAAGAATGCATATACATTTGAATTATCTTGTGTATACATAATGCAACCAAAATGATACACAAAAAATAAACCAATTGCTATGTAGGGGCAAATTGAGAAATAGGCTGAGAGGAAACAAGTATTAGAGGTAGGCTTCTCACTGTATACTGATAACAATACACCAACTGGTAGATAAATACTAGCTGCTGTTAGTAAATAGAGGTTACCAATTCAGCAACTAGTAAAATTCTCATGTGTTCTTTCCCCAGAAAAATATCGTAACTCCTTTTAAAGATGAGTCATCACTCCTGTTTACAAATAGTTCTAGAGGTTTTCTAACTAATGACTACAGGCTTCTCCTTTAGACCTAACTACTTCTTGTAAGATTGCTCCTTCCTTGCCATATATGTTAAGCATCTGGGTATGGAAGCACCACCCCACTTCTTTCCTTCCTACGCGCAAAGTTTTAGGAAAGCCTCTTGTTAAATTTTGAGTCTATATAGACTTGATACCCATGAGACTCACACTTTTTAAAATAATTTAAACTATGTACAATTACCTAGTAGAAATTTTTTTAAACATTGATAATTCATCACTAGAAAAATGGTATGGGAATCTGTCTCCTCTCTCTCTCTCTCTCTCTCTCTCTCTCTCTCTCTCTTTCTCTCTCTCTCTCTCTCTGTGTGTGTGTGTGTGTGTGTGTGTGCTGGGTATTGAACCTAGAGCTTTCTCATTCAGCTACACACCTGGCCCTTTTAAAAAATATTTGAAGCCAGTCGTGGTGATGCATGCCTGTAATTCCAGCACTCAGGAGGTTGAGGCAGGAGGATGGCTGTGAGTTACATAGTGAGACCCTGTCTCCAAAAAAAAAAAAAAAAAAAATTAAAAATATTTGATTTTTAGATGGCATGTCACTAAGATCTCTATAAGTTGCTAAGTTACCCAGGCTGGGCTCAAACTTGGGATATCTACCTGCTTCAGGCTCCCAGAGTGCTGAGATTACAGGCATGCACCACCCTTCCTAGCACTGTTTCTCTTCTTTATTAAAGCTATAAGGGAGAATTACTTGGTTATATAGTGAAATGCAAATTAGCACCTTACTGCTATTAGTATTTACACTATGTGCAGTAGCTAGTGCATTTATGTCAGGAATCATCCAGAATAACCTAGCATCATGTAAGAAACAAGGTTCCAATTTCCCTGGAACTAATCCTCTAGCATGGAACTGGGAACAGTGGTCTTCTCATAAGAAGCAACCCCTAGCTGTAAAAGGAGTTTAGGGTTTGTAGGCCTTCATATAAATTACAAAATGAAAACTCCATCTTTATTTGACATCTAACAATAAGAAAAGTCATCCTATTATGATTTTCTGACTAGCCCAAGACACTTCACTATCATCTACAGAGGTTTTTTTTTTTTTTTTTTTTTTTTAAATAGTAAATATTTGAGTTCTTGATGACACAGCATTTCCTGGGGTTGGTGCAGCACACAAGCTGCCCACACACTGCACAGGCCTGCGGAGGTTGTGTCAAGTGGTCAAGCCTTCTACAAGCAGCTGCACAGTGGTAAAAGGAGTCCACTGTTACAGCTCTTACGCTGGCTTGCCACACTTTCACAGTCAGCTGCTAAGGAGGTAATGACTTGGTTTAAAAAACAGATTCAGATAACTCATTATCTACACAGACAGAAGTTCAGTGTTGAATTGGCTCCCCTATGTCCTTTGTGCCACAGGACAGGACTTAACCAGAACAGAACAAATGACAGGTGCCATGGCACTTGGTTCAGTCATTGAAAAGCCAACTCTAAGGCCTGCTAGTTTTATAGCCTGCAGCCCTGTCTTTCAGGAGACTTAAGAGGAAAGTCCCATGGTTAAATAAAATGGGGGGAGGGTTAGAAATGGCCCCATGGCAATTGAGGGGGCAATGAGAGATGGCCTTGGTGTGTTCTTTGATGGGTGGCTCCTCTCCTTTGGTTTCAGGAGGATCAATAGCATTTAACCAAGACTTGGGTCACACCGAGACCGAGCTTTGCCTTCATCACCTCTTTGAAGACAAACCCACCGCCAGGGTGTCACGGTGAAGCCCTTACCCTATGTTGATTAGGTATCCTTGATAGTCCAGTGGCCATAAAAGATCAAGAGGAAGGAATTAAAGGCCCTAAAACATGTAAACTGTAAGAGACAGGACTTGATCTGGAAAAGGATTTGTACAACTGATTGCAGGATTGTTCTGACTTTCTACATTGCTCTTTGGAGAGGGTCAGGGAAGGTGGTTTTGGTTAAAAGGAGACGGCAAGAAGACACCCAACAGCAGCCTAACTCAGCCTCTTCTGCTTGTTCTTTCAAGGTCTTCCACTTCAGCGCAATGATACTGCCCAAAAAACTGAGGCCGCTCCTGTTCTTGGCTTCCCAGATAGCCATCTTCGCTCTCTTCTTCCACCTGTATGACCGCTCCCTGCCTAGTAAGGAGGAGCCCAGGACCGTGCACGTGCTGATCCTGTCTTCCTGGCGCTCTGGCTCTTCCCTTGTAGGGCAGCTTTTTGGACAGCACCCAGATGTCTTCTACTTGATGGAGCCCGCCTGGCACGTGTGGATGTCTTTCACACAGAGCACTGCCTGGAGGCTGCACATGGCAGTGCGCGATTTGCTGCGCTCAGTCTTTCTGTGTGACATGAGCGTCTTCGACGCGTACCTGAATCCCGGTCCTCGGAAACAATCCATCCTCTTCCAATGGGAGCACAGCCGGGCCCTCTGTTCCCCACCGGCCTGCAACATCTTCCCTCGGGACAAGATCACCTACCATGCGCACTGTAAGCTCCTGTGCCATCAGCAGCCCTTCAAGGGCGTGGAGGAGGCCTGCCGCTCCTACAGCCATGTGGTGCTCAAAGAAGTGCGCTTCTTCAACCTGCAGTCCCTCTACCCGCTGCTCATGGACCCCCTGCTCAACCTGCACATCGTGCACTTGGTCCGGGACCCCCGGGCTGTGTTCCGTTCCCGAGAACACACCACAGCGGAGCTCATGATTGACAGTCGTATTGTGTTGGGGCAGCTTTGGCAAACACTCAAGGAGGAGGACCGGCCATATCACACCATGCAGATTATCTGCCAAAGTCAGCTGGAGATATTCAAGGCTATCCAGTTCTTGCCTGAAGCCCTGCGGCAGCGCTATCTATTGGTGCGGTATGAAGATCTGGTCCGGATGCCCCTGGCCCAGACTTCCC
This sequence comes from Dasyprocta punctata, assembly GCA_004363535.1. Taxonomy (NCBI): domain Eukaryota; kingdom Metazoa; phylum Chordata; class Mammalia; order Rodentia; family Dasyproctidae; genus Dasyprocta; species Dasyprocta punctata. The sequence goes on from RJWM01041248.1 coordinate 5,752, forward strand.
GGATGTATGAGTATGTGGGGTTGGAATTCTTTCCCCATCTGCAGATGTGGGTGCACAACACCACACGGGGCAAGGGTATGGGTCAGCATGCCTTCCACACAAATGCCAGGAATGCCCTCAACGTCTCCCAGGCTTGGCGCTGGTCCTTGCCTTATGAAAAAGTTTCTCGACTTCAGGAAGTCTGTGGTGATTTTATGGATTTGATGGGCTACCTCCATGTCAAATCCCAGCAAGAGCAGAACGATCTATCACTGGATCTTCTGTCTAGCTGGAGGCCTTTGGAGCAAGTGTACTAAGAGGGCTGAGGAGGCTCTGTCCTCCCCTGGGCCTGGCCTCAGCTCTATTCCCTGGATGCTTCTGAGCCTTAACTGTGTCTCTGTAAATTATGCACATTGCACATGCGTTCTGCCCACATATGCTCAAGCAGAGGAAGCTTTGTGTCTACAGTCTGGTCTAAAGCGACTCAGGAACCTTATGTGAGCAGTGTGGTCCACAGTGAAATGTAATGCTGCCTTTCGTCTCTTTTTGACTTTCTATCTGTGCACATCTTGGAGACTGTTAAGAGTCTGTTAGACACCATGCAGTATTGCTGGAGTAAACCCATAAACCTCCCTGTCTGCATCTTACCCACTGGGAAAGAGGAGAAACAATAAAAAACAGGGGAATGGGTCTTTCACCAAAAACTTCATCAGCATACTCCAAAGACATGAACTCTAGACCCTTGGAGTTTCCAGAAGATTGAAGGAAGGAACTGATGCCTATCTTTGAGCTTATGGTCACAGCCAACAGTTATCACAAACACGAAATTTACTCTGCACAACAGGGCAAGCTCTTAAACCCAGGACGTGGCTGAACTCTATTTGGATGTCATTCCCCCTGGTGTTTTCCTGTCACACACGGACTTTGATCTGTGAAACTGCCATTCATTATTACTACAATTCCAAAACAAGATTCTGTTTATAATGTGCCCTTGTATGCCTTCTAATTACTAATTAACTCATTTTTATGGGACCCTAAGCTAAGAACATACATCTTTACAGATTTTTATACTTTTGCTATTATCTATTACCCATATATATAAAAAATTGCTGTAAAAGTGTTTGGTGTCAGATGATGGACTAAGTCTATACCCGCTTCAATTTGGGTAGAAAGTAGGCAACCAGCAACTAAGTCCTGTTTTGTGTGAAGCCTAAGTTGTAACAATGCCAGATGTGTCACCCAAGTGCCTGGAGAAATAATACTTTCACTCTAATTCCTAAGCCAGAAGACCCCTATCCTAGTACTTATCTTCCCATGGTTTCAGTATCCACCTCCCCTAATAAGAAGTCGTTCCTCCCAGGCTTTGCAGATACTGAGATCTCTCTATGCATCAGAATCACATGCTTCAAATGCACATTGCCAGGCCTTGCCACAGATCTGTTGGGGTTGGAGTCTCCCAGCATGGGGCAGGGATTCTGGGTGCTCATGATGCTGTCAACCTGCAACTGGGCACCCTGCACTGGGAACCAGCGCCGTTTACCGTCATGCTCCAAGCAAGGTGACGTTCAGCACATGCCGAGTACATGTGCCTGCTATCACCTGCTACCTCCTCCATTACTCCTGTTATCACCCCTGCCCTCCACTCATTAAAAATGTGATAAAAGAATATATGTGTCTGGAACTCCATAGACCTCTGAGTCTTGTCTCGTTTTTAACACGTTGCTTTACATTAAACCTGAGAGATTCTGCCATTTCGTCTTTCCTTTGGTTTCCCCCTTGTGGTGTTTCTCACTTCATAAAATTGCCTGGATATCAGATCAGAATCATCCTAGCTGAGTTGGTTGAAGTTAATTTATAGTAATTTTAAAGGAACAAATTTATTCTAATATCTGAACCTAGCCACTCTAGAAATTCTTTGAGTGTTCAAAAGCCCAGGCAAATGCCTACCTCTATAAAACTTCCAAAGCAGCATAAGAATAAATTTTCCCTAAGGTTCAACATAAGATCATAGCAGATGATGCTGTGAACAGAGAGGAGCAGGCCAGAGAGGGTACAGACTACAACAGAGTCACCAGCTCTGATTTTCCCTTTCAACGTCCACCTTCTAGTGAAAGTTGAATTAGCGACTTTCTTGTTATGCAGAGTACAAAGTATAAAGTTGTTGGCTAGTCCTTCTAAAGGATCCTGACATCCTGCAGCAAGCAAAGAGACCAGCCACACGGAAGGCTCAGGATCTTATTCAAGATCCATTTTAGCCAGGTGTGGTGGTGCATATCTGTAATCCCAGAGCTCAGGAGGCTGAGACAAGAGGATCAATGTGTGAATTTGAGGCCAGCACGGGCTACAAAGTGAGTTCAAGGCCAGCCTGAACTGTATAGTGAGACCCTGTCTCAAAAAGACAAAACAAAACAAAACAAAACAAACAAAAAAAAAACAAAGATCCACTTTAACACAGCTTTAGATTTCCTATATTTCAAGTCTTAGATGTCCAGTGAGGCTTGGCATCTAGGAGCCTTATTCTTGAAGGCTGGTCTTTCTGTGTTCTCCAACAAAGTAGCTACTAGCCACTATTAGTTGTTTAGCTTTAAATTTATCAAAATTAGAAATTCAGTTCTTCAGTCACATAGCCACATGTCAAGTGCTCAATTGCCAACTGTGTAAAATGAGAACTATAGATCATTTCCACCACTGCAAAAGTTCTATTGGACAGCTCTAGTCTAAACTCATTTTTATTTATGGGTAGCCTCTCATCCCACACCAAAAAGTTTAAAGAATATCTACAGTATAATAATACAATTGTGGCATTTTTATATAACATAAGACCGTGTCATACACAAATTATGCTATAAAACCTCTTTTAAAACCTGACCCAGTGTTGGATGAGACTCGAGTGAATGATGCAATGCTCTCTAACTGCTATCGTCAGGTGCTGGCCCTGGAGTTCCGACATGAGATGGGGAGCACAGTCGATTGTGGCACGGGAGAGTTCGTGGAACTGAAAACTGTGCCGAGCACACAGGACGATATTCTGCTATACGTTCTTTCTAATCTCATTCATTTCTTCTATCCCCAAGCCAGGAATCAAGAGGCATTTCTCTACCTCCTTAGTTTAGTTAGTTCCACAAGCCCTAAGAATGAGTATAATCCAAGATGAGGGATGAATTAGATCTAACTTTCCCAGGGCCAATTTTCAGGGTTTAGGAAATGAGCTTTCTCAAATGTAAACACAATGTCCTGAAATGGTTGATTGCAGGACAACAATCCATGGCTACAAAACCCCAAACCGGGCATTTGTCCTAAGCCCTAAATTTTGTTAGGGTCCTGAATTTTCAAAATAATTTTGTAGGGAGTGAGAAAGACATGATTTTGAAACAAAGGGACTTTCACTGTAATTTAATAGTATTTCCATCTATCATTACTATGTGGCTTCATTTTTTATGTAATGAGTTCAATAACTAAGTTTTTAATACATTAAAATTAAATCCATATTCTTTTTCAACTTATGAATAGTGATTTCAGAAAGGTCTGGAAAGGCAGAATCTACTTCTGATAATTTTTACACAAAAATCTGACCTTGTATTGTCATGCAATATTTTAAAAAAATAGTTTATGATTTATTATGTGATTTAACCTAAGCCTAAACATAAATTATTCTCACTGATTCTAGATATTTGCCAAATACTGAAATCTACTGAATCTACTGAATCTACAGACCAACGAAACAAAAATTTCAAAATGGACATCTACAAATGACATTGGCCAGTTACCAATAAACCTCCAATAGGCATTGGTCAGGGATCCTCAAGAAGCTGGTCCTTTTGTTGAGGACTAGGCCACTCTACTGCCTAAACATCTCTGGTCATTCAGAGAAAGACTATTTAAGCACAGTCCTGAGGAAAAGTAGGCACTGATAACCAGAGTCCAGATGTAATCTCCAGCTAAAGTGTGTCTTCATTCATTCTACACACTTAATGGGCATCTTCTATGTGCCAAGGGGAATTCTATGTGTTGCGGTTGCAGCAGCAACCACAGCAGGGCAGAAGTTCCTCCTTCCATACAGGAGACATTTCTGTCTGTTGGGACACAGGGGAACAAACAGTAAAGAAAAGTATGTCAGAAGCTAAGTACTCCGAGGAAGACTAAAGCAGGGGAAAGGGCTAAGGAGTAAAGGAGTGTAGTGTTTTACAGACATTAAAGAGACATCTTCACCGAGGGAGCAGCAAGGCTCTCGAAGCAGGGAAAGCCAGCTATGCAGAGATCTGGCGACAGAGTGTCCCAGTGAACACCAATGTCAATATGGACAATAAACAAGTTTAATGAGAAGCCACTCATTGCTCAGTACTCTACTGGTATCATAAAGGTACAGACATTACCGGAAGGACCATAGGACAAAGGTCATGCATTTACAAGCCCTTGGACCCTAGAATTGTGCTCCCTGGAGGACTCTGCCATGAGCAGGATAATCTCAGGTAGGTTCCTCAGCAACTCCATGTCTCCGTTTCTCAAAGGCGGGGTGGGTAGAAAAATACCAGCACTGCTTCCTTGGAGTTGCTAGGAAGATGAATGCATTCAGGTGTGGAATGTCCTCAGCAAGCTCTCACTAAGTGCTGGTTGTGAGTATCATGATCACAATGCTGTCTCTCACCACTACTGACAATACTATATACTTATGGAGGCCATACTTAAAATAAGATAGCAAACTCTTTATGGCCTTTCTCACCATACTGATATGTTAAAGAAATTGATACAGTACTTTCTGATCCTCTGGATTCTCCACAGTATTGCTTATAACCAGAAGCAGTTATTCCCTACCAGTGGGTATCTAGCAATATCTGGAGACTTCTTCTTTGTATCCTATTTTTAATAGTCACATAATAATTGTACATATTTTATCTGGATATCTTTGTTATTGTCACAAAATGGGTGGGTTGCTGCTGGAATCTAGTGGTTAGGGGTCCCTAGGATACTGCTAAGTGTCTTACAGTACACAGAATGGTTTCTTACATTAAAAAAATTATGCAGTCCAAAATAACAGCGCAAAGGTTAAGAAACCCAGATCTACATTGTCCAGGGATAAAGATAAAGAGCTGATGACCCAAGTAGATTTCTGTATTAGTCAGCTTTAACACTGCTGACATTGCAACTTATTTGGAAGGAATCATTTGACTCATGGTTTCAGAGATTACAGTTTATGTTCTCCTAGTTCCAAGGCAGAAACGACATGGCAGAAGGGCACAGTGGAGGAAAGTTGCCTAACCATGGAGGCCAGGATGCAGAGAAAGAGAAGACAATCAAAGACAGAGATATGCCCCCAGTGACCCACCTTCGCCAACTTTCCCCCACCTCCTCACAGCACATTCTGCTATGAACGCATCCACAGATTAATCCACTGATGAGTCTAACATCCTTGTGATTCAGACACCTTCCAAAAGCTCCATCTTTTAGGGGATATTTTTGATCCAAATCAAAATATCTTCCATCTCATTCACTGTCATTTGTGCCACCATCCCAAATGTCCTGACTGACAAGATGTCATTTGGTGCCTGCCATTTTGGTAGCCATCTCAAAAGAAGAATGGTAAAGGAGGGATTATAGAAATACAGAGCAGAGGCTGGGGATTTAGCTCAGTGACTCAAGTGCTTGCCTGGTAAGCGCAAGGTCATAGAATTGATCCCCGGTACCAAAAAAAAAAAATTGCCGAACAAGGATAAGAAATGCTATGAGGTTTCCTGGACCAGTCATTCACCAATCGATTAGTCTAGACAAACAGCTAACATGCCTGAGAACAAAGGAAGTGTAGACGCCAAAAGCTCTCTAGACACCACAGAATTTAGACCAGTTTTTCCATTTTTCTTTCATTATCCCCTCCCCACTACTACCATTCTCAGAAAGCCTTTTGCGATACTTTCTTTTCCCTAAGCATCATCCCTCATTAAATTTTAATAGCACAAGTAAATTTTTCCATCTGTTTATGTATTGCAGTTCTTTGGAGGACCACAAACCTTGGTAGTATCTTAAGTTTTTTTGGCCCCCTAAATCCAGTTTTCAGTCCTTGGCAAGGGTGAATACATCACTGACCCTAATACTTTTACTCACTTCCCAGGCCCTCTTTTTCCCTTAAATGTCTTTTATTGGTCATCCCCTGCAACTGCATTTATTCCTTATTCAAGGATAATTAAATGTGATTAAGGAAACCCACACACGAGAGCAGTTTAAACTGTACACAACTATAAATGTTGGTTATTAGCAATAACTAAAATTAAAAAAAAAAAGTAGCACTGTCTGTTAGCCTCCCCTGGCCCTGGCCCTGCCAACCCTAATCCTCAACATTTGGCATAGCCATTGGTCCTACTTTCCTGACAGGTGTTCACGTTGGCTTCTTACAATTCTCAAAGCGCCAGAAGGAAGCTAGTTTATTGTTGGCTTTCTCAGTTTATGACAGGAACTGATAAGTGCAATAGGTACATGGAGCTAATGTTCATTTTAAAAAGGGCACATTTCAGAGAGAGTTAGTACTGCTCTACCCCAAATTAATCTGGATTTGAATTGCTAACTGCAGGGAATGTAAACAGATTGAATGAGAAGGAATAAAGATTCCTGTTCTTTTACACAGGGCTAATGTGCAGGGAGGGAACTTGACTATTTAATTTATCATCAACCTACCTGGACATAAATAGCTTTAAAAAGTTGATTCTATGAAATTTAACTGAGCTTTCTATTTACCAGTAAGATTCTGAGAAACTCGAGTACGTTCAAGTGCATATTAAGAAAGGAGTAGAGGATACAGCAGTTCTCCAAATTTCTTTGACCAGGAGAGGTTTTTGTTTTATTTTGTTTTTATTTTGTTTTTGTTCTCAATATACCTATTAACATCTGTCAAGCGTGCACTGTGTGAAGCGCCATTGGAACATGCTGAATTGTCTTCAGCAATCACAACCCTGGATGGCCCTAATACCCTGCTTTCTCCTTGCCTTTTCCAGATTCCCAGTAAGCAAGTGCTAGATGGAGAAAATCACATATGAGGGTGGCTTAGCTCATGTTGAATTTATGATCACCTACTTCAATGTGCGATCACCTTGATACTCACCTACAATCCTTCCCCTTCCTCTACAGAACCCTCCAACCAACTTCTGACTATATACCTTCCTTTCTTTCCCAGAGAAAAGAGAATCCCTTGGATAATGAACTCAACTTCCCAATGCCAAGCACCTGAACTTCCCTTCTCAGTCTTCTTTGCTTCTTCTGTTGTACTACAAGGTAGATGTTGGTCTCTCTTCTGTATAAGGCCAGTCCCTCCCACTTAACTTGAGATTTCATCCACTCCCAGCTTCTCAAGAACCGTTCTTTCTAAACTTTTCAAATGGATCCTTCTCTTTGCTTTTACTTATCTCCCTTCTTGAAAAACTCTCCCTCATTTCTATGTCCTAATCCAACCTGTAGCCTCTTTCTCTTCATTCTCACAGCCAAACTGCCTTGAAATGTTATTTACATTCATTGGTTTTATTTTCTCAGCTTCTGCTTCCTCTCAACGCACTTTAATCTGGATTGGATTGCATGCTCTTCTCTTCACTGAACCATCTCCAGCTAACAACAAAAATTTAATTCCATGTTGCTCATTCATGCCAATGGACATTGTCCTATTTTCATTTCTCTTGAATTCTCAGCAATGATTTTCATTATTAGCTACTTCCTCCTTCGAGCACTAGGTTTTGATTTTCCTCCCACTTCTCTGGCCACTTCTCAGTTTTTTGTATAATATTCTCCTCTGCCTAGCTCTTAAATGTTGGAGTCCCTGACTGTGGTGAAAATGAAACCCTCCTACATCATTGGTGGGAATGTAAACTAGTATAACCACTATGGAAATCAGTATGGAGATTTCTCAAAGACCTAAAGTTAGAAATTCCATTTAACACAGCTAGTCCCCTGCCAGGTATCTCCCTAAAAGAGCTAAAGACATCATATTACAGTGATACATACACACTGATGTTTACAGCAGCACAATACATAATGGAAGCATCTTGTGAATACATCGACAGACAAATTGATGAAGAAAATGTAGTATCTATACATAATGGAATACTAATCAGCTATAAAGAAAGATAATAAATTTAAGACTTTTGTAATAAAATGAATATACCTGGACAATATGATATTAAGTGAAATAAATCAGACACAGAAGCTTAAATACCATATGGTATCTCTCATTTAAGTAAGGCAAAGTACAAATGAAGAGCAAAATAAAGATCTGCTAGGAGGAAGCAAGGAGAGAGATCTTTTGCATACGGGGAAGAGTCCAGGAGACGGAGGGTGAGAGGAGGGGAAAACAGGGAAGTAAAAAGGATATCCAATGTGTCATGTACATGTATCAAATACCCACAATGAATGTAAACTTCATATGTCATAAACATGAATTAAAAATAATAATGAAAATAGGGAAAGGAGACTTAGAGACAGGGAGGCAGGTGGGTGAGAAGAGGACAGGGATTAAAAAATAATCAAGATATGATTATGCACCTACTCCTTCAGATGAATGTAAACTTCATGTACTGCAAGCATGCACTAATAAAATTTTTAAAAGCTCAGGCATACATCCTTTTCTTTTTTCATTGTGTGCTTTCTCTCTAGACCATTTCATCTATGCCCACAATGCACCATTTATATGTAGATACATATATAGACCTGCCTCAGACATCTCTAAACTCCAGCCGTATATATGCAATCACTGATTTGACATATATTAAACACCTCAATATCCTCAGATTCAATGTCCAAATTATTTTCATGATTTCCTTCTCATCCACCCCAAGCCATCCTTCATCTCCCTTGGGTCTCTTTCTCATCTGTCAACATGTTGCCAAATCACAAACCTGGACTGTCCTTAACTTCTACCAATCATTCACCAACTGATCGGTTTACCAGATTAGGGTTTTTCTTTTTCTTTTTTTTTTTTTAGAGAGGGCCTCATATATTTCAGATTGGCTTTGGATTTACTATGTAGCCTAGGTTGGCCTCAAACCTACAGAGATCCTCCTACCTCAACTTCTCAAGTGCCATGATTACAGGCATGCACCACTACACCCAGCTTGGTTAGTATGTCTTAAATGCATGTTTTTCTTTTTTCTTTTTCCCTAAGGCCCTCCTTCCTTGAAATTCATGCCATCATCCTCTCTTCTCTGAACTACAGACTGGCCTTTCTGCCTCCAAGTTTCCACTTCAATCCAATACCTATACTGTCCTAAAAATTCAGAAAGTCTGAACATCTTAATGTAG
>RJWM01041249.1:0-14906 GCA_004363535.1 Dasyprocta punctata
AAATTTATTGATTTACATATGTTGAACCATCCTTGCATCTCTGGAATGAAACCTACTTAATCATGATGTATGGTCTTTTTTGATAATGTACTGCATTCAATCTGCTAATATCTTCTTGAGGATTTTTGCATCAATGTTCACAAAGCATATTGACCTATAGTTTTCTTTTTTAATTAGGTCTTTATCCATTTTGGAGATAAGAACGATACTAGATTCCATACATGAATTTAGGAGCACTCCATGTCTTTAAATTTCTTTGAAGAGTTTAAGGAGTATTGGTGATGTAACATCCTTAAAGCTTTTATGGAATTCAGCAGTGACTCCTTCAAGTCCTGACCTTTTTTTAGTTGATAGATTTTTTTATTACTGTGACAATTTCATTGCTTGTTATTGGGTTGTTAAGAATATTTAGATCTTCTCAAATTAATTTTGGTAGTTTGTGTGTGTCGAGGAATCTGTCCATTTCTTCAAAATTTTGCTAATTCGTTGCAATATAATTATTTGAAGTAGATATTATCTTTTAGATTTCCACAGTGTCTATCGTGATCTCACCTTTTTCATTTCTAATTGCATTGATGTGAGCATTTTCTCTCTTTCTCTTGGTGAGTCTGGCTTGTCTATTTTATTTTATTTATCTACTTTATGTATTCTTTCAAAGAACCAGCTCTCCAACCCATTGAAATTTTTACTTTTTTATCTTGATTTCATCTGTATTCTCAATTTCTGATGCAAACAATGTCTTTGAAATGCTTGGACTTAAAATTCTGTATTTGAAATTGACTCTTTTTCAGTCTCATTCAGTAGTAGCCTCTTTAACATGCTCTCAAGGCACGTGCAGGCGTGCTTGGGACCATGTTAGTTTTGCTGGCACAAGCTTCCAAATTTACAAAGACAATGTAGGGGAAGGGCATGTGGCATGTGAAAAAGAGCCAGTAATTCCTTCTCTCCTCATAGTCTCTTTTAGAAAGTACCAAAGCCATCCAAAGAAGATATCAACAAAGCATTGCTTTTCATTGTTATGTTCAGGATCTGCTCTTCACATAGGGCCAGGCTGAAATGGAAGACGACTCTAACTAGTAAACAGAGTGCCAAACTCAGAAGTTTATGAAGGGTGTTCATAGACTGAGTTAATGAATCATTCTTTATTAACATAATGAGGTTAAACTCCTTCCTATCTCTTTCTTCTGCTAGAATGTGTTCTCAACCAGAAGAGTCTAATATCCTTTATCCAAATAAATCTTTGGTAGCTAATTCATCAGTTGGTCAGACATTTTCCCAAGTAGCAAATGCAAAGCAGGATTTTACTGGTCTCCTGAATGCCTAGTACACTTTAAACACATTGCAAAATTCAAATGCTAAGAACCAAAGGATAGCTTCAACCATGTGCTTTAAAGGGCCCCTTGTTCCAGGTACCAGTGAAAAAATTCAAATCACTTTGTTCTCTAAAAATCTTTGTCCCTCTATAACATGGATTTTAATAGTTTCTATTAAAGCCACTGAGTTTTACATTTAATCGCAAAAAAATTTCATTATATTTAATTGCAAATTGCAATTACAAATTGTAAGTTGCCAAAACAGTGACTAAAATGATAAAATAATTGCTGCATTCATCGCACTAATCCAATATTATGGATATTCATTGTTTTATGATTTTATAAGCAAACATCTTAATTTACTGAAAGTACAGAAACTAAAGCTCATTTTATTGTCGTTGATGTTAATTACACTTGAATTCTGCCTCTTTTGCATGTCAGTGCATCTTAGCCTGGGAAACAATATGGCAGACTCAAAGAAGTAGTTCACAGAACTCAGGGACTCTGAAGAGTAATAGGGATCTATATATACACTCCTAGGTTAAGAGAAAGAATCACTTTCATTTGCTTTGACACATCTAGGAAATCATTGCTAGGAATTAATTAATGAATGAGTAAAGCTAATTACTTGAATGAGGTTCTGAATCTACAATTAAATATTCAGACTAGGACTGATCCATTTATTTCTATTCTCCATAGGTGGAAATAGTGGCAAATTGAAATTATCATTATATGAATCAATCTAGATGACATTGCATCTCAATTGGTTTATCACATAGACACAGCCAAATCTTTCAGGAACATATTTGATGTATGAGTGATTTTGAAAATTCACTCTATAGAGGCAGTACCTATAAATAGAATAAAAATTCGTAGTCTCAATACCCTCCCAAGCCAGCAGAGCTACATCTGTCAAGGTGTCATGACTAATAAACTTCACCTCTACCTACTAAAATGCTTATTTCAGTATGTCATAGGCAACTCTGACAGAGACCCCAAAGAAATATTTATGTCACTTCCTATCCCTCATGTGACACAGAAGAAAGCAGATGCAGGCCAGTTCCATGACCTACTTGCTAAGTTCACACAAGTGGCAGTGGCAGAGATGGCACCAGCTATGAGAACTGGATCTGCACCACTCCATGGAACCCGCCCGTCTTACTGTGTTTAGGACATAGTTGTGATTGTCCTCAGAAAGGGTATTTTGTGGCAATTCATGCAGAATAAAGGTGGAGATCAGAAAGGAAAACCATTTCATCACCTGAAAGTACTAAGTAAAAACTATCAAAATCTGAGTTTACTACACAAAGGTGTGAAACAGGACTTCTCATGCTTTTTAATGCCACAACCCATATACAACACCATAATATTTGGTAATCTGGTGTACACGGGATGATCCAAAAATACAGTGTGTGTTTAAATTTTAAAACATTTATTTCAATAAAAGACACATGGTCATTAATCCTACTCAAAATACTCCCCCTCACTGTGAACACTGTTCTTCCATCGTTTTTGCTGTTTCCCAAAGCAATTCTGGATGTCCTCTGTTGTGAGTGTCTTTATGAGGTGTGATCCAAACTAAAGTTGCTGCCAAGTGGCGTCCGACAGAAAGACAGGCTTGGAAAGCCATTACGATGTGTCTTCAACTACTTCCTCACTGGGTCTGGTCCCATGCTACTTCTGACTCTTCCATGAAGTCAAAATGATCATGAACACAAAAGTTTTGAATAGATTCATGAAATCAGACAGCCACAACAGCACAACTAAGGACATTCGTGAAAGAGGACTTTCAGAACTGCTTCAGAAAGTGGCAATAGTGAGGGCATAAGTGTGTTGGAAAAGAGAAGTATCGGGGGGGGGGTTAATGACGATATGCCTTTTATGGTAATAAATTTTTAAAATTTAAATAGCCACCATATTTTTTTTTTCTTTTCTTCATGGCACCAGGGATTGAACTCACAACTTTGTACCTGCCAGACAGGCACTTAAGCCATTGAGCCAAACTCCCGGCCTTGGTTTTTTGAGGCAGGGTCGCACTATGTAGCTCAGGCCAGCCTTGTGCTCGCATTGTAGCCCAAGCCAGCCTCGAATTCACAACGCTCCTCCTACCTCAGTCTCCCGAGTGCTGGGATTAAAGGCATGTGCCACCACGCCCGGCTCCACCATATTTTTCAATCACGTTTCATATATACTAAAACTATCATTCCTGGCCTTGGAGACCGTCTATGGCCTGACTTTGCCCAGCTGCTCCAAGCGCATCAGCGTATCCTCTAAGGAAGACAGTTTAATCTCGCTTCATCTCTAACCCAGTGCACCTAATTTTATTGGAGCAAATGGCCATCTGCCAACAGTGGGCGATCTTAGATATGCATATTTAGTACAGGGACTATCACATGGGTATAAGGAGGACCATTTACCACAAGCCTCACACTGACAAAGAGACCAAACTTGGATATTATTCTTTCCAAATGAGATTAGATCATTCTGTGAGAAACTCTGATATATATCACATATTTTGACATACCTCATTTAAAAAAAAAAATACCTGGAACTTTAGAAAATGGTAATGGGCCCCTTCAACTAAAACTTACTCACACAGGATTGCCAGGATGGAGGAGTTGCCCTTTTAGGATAGTTATGTATCTCATCCTTGTCTGTTCTAGCGTAAAACAAAACTCATGCAATCCGTAGGACCACAGGAAAGCTTGCAAACAAGAGAAAGAGTGCAGGAATGCTAATCCACATTCCCATGAAAACCTCTGGTTTCAGTATTCCTTTTGAAAAGTGCAGCTTTTCTAGTAAGTTGGTCACACTCCAAGAGGAATTAAGCTTGAAAGATAACATAACTTCAAAAGTCAAATTGAAAAGACCAGACCTGAGGCTGTGAAAAGCATTCAGAGGAGAGAAGGATTTTAACTCAGCTTTCAAAGCATGTCCTCTTTCCTCTTTGAAAGTTGCAGACACTTTTGGGGTTGCTGAAGAGTCTCCCATCCATGACATCTTTCATCAGAAAACCATGAAATAACAAAAATCCCTCTTCAGGTCGGATAGGGGTAACACGAAAGTTAGTTAAAGCAACTTGCTTCTATGTGGCTTCTGCCTAGCAAATCATCTCCAAGAAAGTTCCTTGAGCCTTATCTCACTGTACATTAGTAAGGCATGCATTCGGCTGTAAAGGTAGCTAAGACCCTGCTGTAGTTTGGATGCGATTTGTTCCCCCAAGGCTTCGTGTTCAGTGTGGTAATGCTAGGAGGTGGTTGACATTCTGTCACTGGAGGCACTGCCTTTGGGAAGGATTAACGTAGTTATCAGAGAAGTTATGTTAAGTTCTCCCAAGAGCAAGCTGTGCAGAACAAGGCAGTTCTGTGGGTTCCACTCTCTCAAAGGAATCTCTTTCTCCTACATCATTTTCACCACTGTGATGCTACCTGCTTTGAGGTTTTCGCCAAAGCCAAACCTGGAACCACCAGAATTGTGAGCTAACCAAGCATTTTTTTCTTTAGAGAACAGCCTTCCTCAGATATTTTGTTAGAGTATCAGACAACTGACTAATACAGGCTGCAAACAAATGGTCCCTGAAAGGAACCAGAAGCCTTTGCATGTTGTCAGCAATGTATCTTCATGACACATATACCAAGAATAGCCAGAAAGCCAAAGAGATAACTGAAAAGTAAGGTTAAAAAGTATAAATGTAAATCACGGCTGTTACATCTGTGTCTTTTTCAGGCCACTTCCTTCATCCATAATCTGCTTGTTATGGTTGAGATCTAAAATAAATATTCCCCAAAGCCCATATGGAGGGCTTGACTGCCAGCTAATGAACTTTTGGAAAGAAATTGGATTATGAAGGCTCTAATTTCACCAGTTGATTAATCCATGGAGAACTCATAATTTGATGTCATTATTGGGAGGTAAGGGAAAACTAGGAAGTCGGGTCTACTTGAAGGGAGTCTTAGACACATGACCCTGCAGACTTTATCTTGTCCCCAACCCCTTCCTTTCTTTGTCTGTTTCTCAGTCTCTTCATCTCTCTGTCTCTCTGTCTTTCTGTCTCTCTATATATATATCTCTATCATCTCTATCTCTATCATGTCTATCTCTATCATCTCTATCTCTATCTCTATCTCTATCATCTCTATCTCTATCTTTACCTCGCTCCTTCCTGGATGCCATGAGATGAGCAGTTTCTCACTCTCATACCCTTTCATCATGATGTTTCTACACCATCACTGGCCTGAAAGCAGTGGACCCAACAGACTATGGACTGAAACCTCTAAACCCCAAAATAAACCTTTCTTCCTTTAAGTTATTTTTGTTGGGTATTTTTTTACAACAACAAAAACCTGGGTAACACATCTCTGTTACCTGCCTTTACCTGGGTAACCTCTGCTGACTCTTCAGGCTCAGCTGAAATACATTCCACTTACCACTGTGCTCCACTTATGAGCCCAAGGGACACAAAGTTCACAGTGTGGACGCCCAGCTATCCTCAAGGTGTTTCCCACTGTTACAAATAGACAGATCAACTAGACAAAAAATCAACAATGAAATATTATAACTGAACTGAACTTTTGAACAAATGGACTTAGTAGATGTCTACAGAGTGTTGCATCCCACATCAGAATGCACATTCTTTCAGTTGAACACAGGATATTCTCCAAAATAAACCAAATACTAGCTCATAGAACATGCTTAAGTAAATGCAAAGGAATTTAAATTATCCCATGCATACTATCAGACCACAGTACAATGAAATTGGAAATCCATGACAAAGGAAACCACCAGAAGTTCATAAACACATGGAAATTAAATAGCACCCTCCTGAACAACCAATGGGTCACAGATGAAATTAAAGAACAAATTAGACAGTTTTTACAGTTGAGTAATAATGACAATGCAACATACGCGAACTTATGGGACACAATGAAAGCACTCCTAAGAGGGAAATTTATAGCAGTAAACACCCATATAAGGAAAACAGAGCAAGTGCATATAAACAACTTAGTGGTGAACTTTAAAATTCTAGAAAAAGAAGAGTAGACTAAACTGAAAGCTCATATGAGGGAGAAAATTGCAAAGATCAGAGCAGAAATTAATGCACTGGAGACTAAAAAAGCAACACAAAGAATCAGTGAATTGAAGACTTGGTTCTTTGAAAGATTCAGTAAAACTGACAAAACTTCATGCAACCTTATCAAAAATAAAATAAAAAGAAAAGAAAAAATCAAATTCATGCAATTAGGAATGAAAAGGGTGAAATCACAATGGACTCTATGGAAATCCAGAATATTATGTATACTTACTTTTTTTTTTTTTTTTTGTACCAGGGATCAAACTCATGACCTTGTGCTTGCCAGGCAGGCACTGTGCTGCTGAGCTATAACCCTGGCCCTATACCTACTTTTAAAATTTGTATTCTAATAAGATGGAAAATACAGAAGAAATGGACAGATTTAAAGATACATATGAACTACCAGAGCTGAATCAGAAAGATATAAAAATCCTAAATAAACCAATATAAATCAGTGAAATTGAGGATCTAATTAAAAACCTACCAACAAATAAAAGTGCAGGCCCTGATGGATTCACCGCTGAATTCTACAAGAAATTTAGAGAAGATCTAACACTACTACTTCCCAAACTCTTTAATGAAATTGAAAGGGAAACAACACTCCCAAATTCATTTCTGGAAGCAAACATTACCTTGATACCAAAACTGGAGAAGGACTTAACCAAGAAAGAGAATTGCAGGCCAACTTTCCTAATGAACATAGGTTCCAATAAAATACTGCCACAAAACATCAAGAAGATGATACACCATGACCAAGTAGGATTCATCCCAGGGTTTAGGAATTGTTCAACAGACATAAATCAATGAATGTATTATACCATATTGACAGAACCAAGGACAAAAATCATATGATCATCTCACTAGATGCAGAAAAAGCTTTTGACAAAAGTCCAGCACCCATTCATGATAAAAACCCTACAGAAAATTGAAATAGATGGTCTTTATCTTGATCTGGTAAAAGCCATCTATGACATACTTTCTTTTCCTTAAATTCATTCCAATTCAATAAAACTAACATATTTGTAAGCAAGCAATATTTTGCACAATGTACCTAAAGGTGAATACCTAGTAACATTCTAACCACTGTTTTCAACTAATTCACAATTGTTATTGTTGTGAGTTTTTGTTTAATCTTACAACATATATGACACTTTCTTCTAATAAGCAGCATCATTGTAAAATTGGAATAGACGCCACTGGAAAAATTTTTTTTTAATTAATAACACATTTTCCCTAAAATAGAAAGATCTAAGAGAACAAATACATTCTATAATTCAAGTATTTAGTGATCACTTGCCAGATAACATTTAAACCTTTGTATAATCTACCCAAAGGCCAAATGCAATTGTTTGCAATCGAGACCACCAGCCTTACCAGGAGAAAGATACTAAAACTCATAACTATCATCTACTTTGAACAACAGCACACTTTTAAATATGAAAAATTATTTTCTTTAAATCATCTAATCATGTCAGTTATGGCTTGTATTTAGATGTCTTCCTGCGAAGCCTCATGTGCCCAAGGGTGAGGCTTGTGAGAGGTGGCCAGATCATGGGCATATGATACTGAATTGTGGGTATGGAATTGGATTAGTCTGCAGTGATTGGTCTAGCCTAGTTCTGGATGTTCTGAGTGGATTTACTGAAGACAGATTCCGCCATCCTGGGTGTGGGTGGGACAAACCAATATACTTCTAGCCTGGACATAATAAATAGGGAAAGAAAACAGAAAGGCTTGCTGTTTCTTGCATGCTACTCCATGGACTGTTTATCCTCTGCCATGTCCCTCTGCCATGCAGCCCTGCCTAGGAGACAGCTGACTATGGACTGAAATTTCTACAAACTGTGAGCTAAAATAGACCTTTCATCCTTTAACTTGTAGGTGTTGGGTATTTTGTCCTAGCAATGATGAAGTAACTAAGACAATATCTGTTCACTGTAAAAATCTTTTTGAGTTTTGGAAAGACTAATATATTACTTTTAATCATGACATCAATTTGGAATGTTATTTTTCCTTTTGTTTTGGATTCAGGGACTGTGCAAGAAACTCTACAGAATTTCAGCCTAGAAGCCTGATCTGATAATGCACTTCCTCTTATTTTCACTGCTTTTGATTCTCTGTCCTCTACCTTCATGTATATTCTTCGATGATTTTCTCATGTATTCCCTCATTTTCTGTCTTCTGTTCTCCTTTTCTTACATGGCATTCAGTAGGTGGGTAGGCGGAGACAGAAAGGAAATTGGGTATGTGCCTTTAATCTCTGTGGGCCCAAACGTACTACCTAACACATTATAGGAGCCTGGGGATAAGTGACTGAAGGGATAGAGAGGGCATGTGGTACAACAGCCTGTGATCCCTAATTTTATCCTCCTATCTTTCATGATTCACTTTTGTATACAAGGTTTTTGTTTGTTTGTTTGTTTGTTTGTTTGGTACTGAATGATAGGACATAGTGAAAAGATAAAGTAGTAAAGATAGATATAAAATATACTAGTAGAATAGACTGGTGCACAGATACTCAAGCATACTCTTTACTTCTCGTTTGTTTTCACCATTAAACCAAAGGTTTAAATACTTGAGATGTGATCAGGAAGACCCATTCTCTTTAGGGTCATTGTTGCTGTTTAGAAGAAGGTAAGATTTACTAAACCAGGTCATAACTCAAAACAAAAGAAGTTTATGCAAGGTGATGAAGGGGGATTTTTCATTTTGATTAATGTATTTGTTTTCTTTTAAAGGTCCACAAAGAACCATTTAGAAATTTGAGAATAAAGTTTAGGAATAGTTTCCTGAGGAACCTTTCCTGTACACTGCTGGGGTGGGAGATACCTTTCTGTATCTTCATAGCATTGCCTCCCACACAGTAGTAATAATGATAATAAATATCATTTAAAATAATAATCACTAACATTGCATGCTCATGTGATAAACACTTTTCTAAAGACTTCATATGCATTAATTAATTTCTCAAAACAACCCTATAACAGGAACTATCATTATCTGTTATGGCTTAGATCTAAAACGTCCACCTAAAATTTCATGTGTTCAGAGGGATTTGGGAAGGTGAATTGATCATGGAGACACAATACTCATCAGTAGATTGATCCACGGATGAGTTTGTCAGTGTGCTAGGAGGTGGCACACTGTTAGAAGAGGTCTGTCACAGAGGATGTACTTTTGGAGGGCATGTCTCTACCCCCTCACCTCTTCCCTTCTCTCTCTGCTTTCTGGTTCCCATGATGTGATCAATTTTTCACCACCACGCCCTTACACCATACCATATCTGCCTTGGACAACAGACTGACTCCCCCAAAACCATAAGGCAAATTAAACCTCTCCTTCTTTATGTTTTGGGTGCAAATTATTTTGTGCCAGCAGTGAGAAAGATGACTCAGATATTATCCTAACTTCACAGTAAACTCAAATACAAAAGCTTTAATACCACATCCAATATGTACTTACCTCCATGTTATTCTAAAGATAAACTTCAGATTTCATAGGTTTTTAACCAACCCTACATGGTTTTTCAAAATTAGGTTCCATTTCTAACTGACAACAGGACTATTAGGACCTGACCGTCTTCTATTATCTTTTTTCTGTAATCTTCATTCCCACCAATGTACACACCTAGCATATCCTCTTCCTTTCCTATTTGGATCTTCTCCACCAATCAAAAAGTGCAGTGTAGCCAGGGATTTAGCTCAGTGGCATAAGAGCCTGCCTGGCAAGAGTAAGGTCATGAGTTTGATCCCTGATACAAAAAAAAAAAAAGTGCAGTGTCCACTCTTTCATTCTCATAGAGTAACTTAAACTCCTCTGAATTCACAACTTGCTCTTGCTAACATACCTAGTAAGTTCCCTTGACTGTCTTCTCTTGTTATTTAAGTGTACATGTTGAAGGCTTTCTCCTCCAGTTAGAATACTAACTTGGTATAAAGTATGTCTCTATGAGGCATACTTATCTGCAGTGCCTCTTCTGTGGTTATAAAGTTCATGAAGGGATTATTCATGTCATCAGAATGCACTCTATTTTTTCTTAGAGCCATACTGTGTAGATATTCAACATGAAATATATTCACAAGACCAAAGATTACATCCAGTCTGGTAAGAGCTGATGATACTTACCTATTAATCAGCACATCTGCTACCCCAACTCATATTTTTAATATATTTTCATATTCTGTGGGAAAAAATACTAGAGGAACATCTCCCACCTGAAGCAAAGTAATTAAAATAACTGAGAAAACTCATACCTGATGCAAGCAATAAGAAATGAAATTATTTTTCTTTTAACAATGTAGAAAAACAAACCCCAGGTAACTGTAAGAGAAGCAGAGTGCTGCACTCTACTGCAGTTACATTTAATAATTACAGAGATCACTGAAGAAGGAAAATTTGTAAACATTTAAATAAAGGAAAAAAGTATTTTTAAAAACAGCAGGTAAATTCTGAACTTTGGAAGAGTTTTGAGACAGTAGTTTACAACTTCTTGAAAGTATTTAAATGAGAAAGAAAGTGACAAAACTGAATTATGTTAGAAAACTTTCCCTAAACAGACACAAAGCAGATGGGAGATTTATGACAGCAAACACATGGCTACTTACTTCAGTTTGGGGATGGACCATTAGTCTAAAGATGAGAAAGAAGAAGCAAAGCCATTTAACTCAAAATGACAGAGATAAACAAGCAAGCTGGCTTCGGGTACTCTGTCTGATCTTTGGGAATGAAAAGGGCATCAGTTTTGGAGGAGGACGGTGGCCACCACCTCTGTGTCCCTCACAAGGCACCTTTGCTCACACAGCGAGAGAGCGAGCAAGGCTGCAGAGTAAATGGTTACACCCCTGCACTATCAAAATTAGTGTTAAGTCATTTTAAAAGCTCTTGGTTGGACAAATTCTTAGCATGGCATTGAAGCATCTCAGTAATTTAATTAGAGTGACACCAGCTAAGAATTCAGGAGAAATTCTTGAGGATTGAAATGAGATAGCACTGATGAAGGAACAGGGATACTATCTACTCAGAAAACCATGGGCTGACTCTTTTAACTTCTGTCCGGTAGAAATGATTAGTCTTTCTGTTTGGAACCCAGTTGGGACTACTAATGGACAACACTTCCTTTCATTACAGAGAACTACTCCCGCTACAAGAAAATATGGTTGTTCCCACTAGCAGAAGTAATAAGAACTATCGTTTGAAGATAATAGAGCTGTGGCACAAGAGGAGGATAAGTCAGCATTGTAATTAAATTTCCACAAAGACTATGAGAGAATTTCACACTCAGAGTGAAAGGTAGAAATGGCAAAGTCTGGAAAAGGCTGGTAATGATACTCTAAGCACTCAACATTAACACTCAGATGCAACAAAACGAAACAAAAAAATGCTGCTGTAATCTTGGAATCTTTGAAGATTCTTGTGGCAGTATCTTACTGTGAAATCGATATGTACTGAGAAGTAGTTTTTATGAAGTGTAAATAATAGATTACAACATGACTAAAAATATGTTCCAAGATGATAGACAATGTAGTGTTAAGAACCATGACCAAGTAAGGAAAATCCAATCTAACACAAAACTTAGTAAATCAGAGCTACTTCTCATCTGTACTGTCTTATGAAGAAGGTATAAGCAAGCAAAAGAACTTATCTAGGAGCATCTGCACAGAAATTAAGGTCTTATATTTCTTGTCACAGACTTTATCTCTGAGATATATAGATATATAGATATATATAGATATATAGATATATATGGCATTTTTGGCATTGAACAGAAAAGCTGGCTGATTCAGTACCAAATTACCAAGTTTTGCCAGTGATAAGAATAATCCCAGGCAACTGTATTAATGAACATTTTATGTACATTCCTGGTGTGATAACATTATTGATGGACATAAATACAAGAAAGTAGTTTTAAATCAAGTGTGGTAGCACACACCTATAAACCCAGCTACTCAAAAGGCTGAGGCAGCACAATCAGAAGTCAAGTTTAACCTGGGCAGCCTAAGGAGATTCTGTCTCAAAAATTTCAAAAGGAAAGTAGGTTCTTCAATGGGCTTGTCAACATTTGCATTTCCTAGACTTTAAGCAACATATGCCACTCTAGAAAAATCTAGATTTTCACCATCACTAAACATCTATTAAGATAAAATGAACACACAGAGAATACATATTTAAAAGACAGATCAGCATAAACTACATACCAAATGAGTGCTAATGACAAGAAATACCACAGAAGGCAGTAACAGAGTCTGAAGCCGTCATGGAAAAATTTACAAAGAATGCACACATAAAGTGAGTTTGAAGTATCGGAAGGATTGGATAAATGAAATGGGGATATAGGCATCCAGGCTAAACAAAGCATGTTGGCAGAGGTCTAGAGATTGAAATTCACCTGGTTGTCTAATTTAAATACACAACACAGGATTCCTACAGTAGATGCAGTGGATAAGAAATGTGGAAAGGTAATTAAGAACAAAGTGATGTCATTTCTTGGATGCCAGGTTTACCAAATTATACTTTCCTCTGCAGAAAAATAAGCTGATGGTTTAGAAAAATTAAGGAGGTACTGGTGAACAGGATGGGTCTGAGAAACGAAGGTAAATAAATCAATGAGAAGACTTTCCATAATCCAAACCCATCAAATAAAATTTGAACAATGGTGGCCCAAGAGCCCAGTCTGACCCAAAGCTGATTTTATTTGGCTTGCATACTTATTAAAAAACTTAAAAATAATTCAATGTGGGAATAATTTGCATTAAAACCTGAATTTCTGAGTTCTCCAGTAACATGGCCTCAAGAATACTCCCTGGTGCCCAGGTTCTGAGTCCAATGCTCCCCACCTCCATTTTCTGATAAACATAACAATGAAAATTCATCCCATATTAAGCATGGTTCATACATAACCATATAAAAGTTGCTTTGTATTTGATTAATTGACAACATTTTAGGACTTTCAGATATCTAATTAAAACATTCCTTTATTTTAACTTGCAGTCTTAATTTTAAGACCAAAACACTTTTTCAGTCTGGGTTAGACATATTTTATCAGCTTTTGAAAAAGCTCAAGGCTGCAGGCACCATACAGTGCCTAATAAATAAAGCAATGTTATTTGCTTGAAAAATCTGAAGGTGAAGGCCCTGGGACCGTATTCCTATATGGATAGCATCCTTGCTACATGGCTCTGTGTTCTATAGATTGCAAAAGACTCCACCAGACAACTTCCATCATTCATATTCCATCAGGAAACTGTAAGCATTTTCTCCAGGACCCTTTGTGTAAGATCTAAACTTCTGACAATGTGGTCTGCACACCTGCTATGCTCACAACATCTGGGAGCTGATAAGAATGCAGTATCTCAGACCCCACCATTGACCTGCAATTGAGCATGTCATAAAACGTTTTAATACCACATGAACATTAAAGTGTAAGAAGCACTGTTGTAATTAATGAGTGATCCCTGATCAAGCTCATCATTAGTTGTATCTTCCATCTCCAGAAAGAATGGCTGTCATCTAGACATCATCCAATAACAAACGCTGGAGAGGGTGTGGGGTAAAAGGAATCCTTCTCCACCATTGGTGGAAATGTAGACTGGTGCAACCACTATGGAAATCAGTGTGGAGATTCCTCAAAAAAAGTAGGATTAGCAGTCCCATTTGACCCAGCTATTCCCCTCTGAATATCTTTCCAGAAGAATTAAAAGCATCATACCACAGCAATATATGTGCACCCATGTTTATAGCAAAACAATTTATGATAGCTGAATCTTGGAAACAACCCCAATGCCCATCAACTGAGAATGAATTAAAAACGTGATCCTTTTATATAATGGAGTACTACTCAGACATAAAGAAAGATAAATTTGAGACTTTTATAGGTAAATGGATACAACTTGAGACCATACTCATAAGTGAAATAAATCAGACCCACATGTGTAAACATCATATTGTCTCCCAGGTGTGAGAAACTGAAAGAATAAATAAGGTCTAAAGTGCACAACAGATATTATGAAATGTTAAGAAATTGTTCAAAAAGAAAAAGGAACTAGGATGGGGGAAAGGGAAAAGGAAGAAAGGGAAAAAATAAAAAGTGGAGGCTAGTTATACTACTAGCGACT
Organism: Dasyprocta punctata; assembly: GCA_004363535.1. Taxonomy (NCBI): domain Eukaryota; kingdom Metazoa; phylum Chordata; class Mammalia; order Rodentia; family Dasyproctidae; genus Dasyprocta; species Dasyprocta punctata. The sequence continues at coordinate 14,496 of RJWM01041249.1, forward strand.
CTTAGTTCATTGAAAAGGAACTATTGATTGGAGAATTTTTTTATGCCAAGATCTTGTACTCTGAGTAACCACTTTAAATATGAAAAATATGCAACATATTAACTATTGTTGCTCTCCTATTATTTTGTCATGAAATTTTATTTTACTTTTTTTTCCATAAAATAAAAAAGTAACTGAAACAACTTTCTTCCTTTTAAGTTTAAGTCCCAGATCCATTTTCACAGTGATGGAAAACTGACTAACACAATGCCCATCTGACAGATGACAGTATTAAAATATAGACAGACTGCCTAATTATTCTAATGTTACACAGCTAAGAGATGCATAATCTAGTAGAGTATGTCTCTGGTAGGGTTGTTTTGGGCACTGTCTTGAGGTATTTGGAATGTTTACAAGTGGGATGGGAGGAAA